>CM035412.1:191500604-191505604 GCA_020310875.1 Ceratopteris richardii
ATCAGCTATGGATTGAGTTTACAACTCTTAGGAAGCAATCAAAACAATGTGTCTCAGATTTTGTCACCAAAGTCAAGGACATTGCAGATCAACTTGCAAGTGTTGGAGAAGAAATTGAGGAAGAGCAAATAGTCAGACAAGTGATCAATGGACTAAAGGCAGATGACAAGTGGGAGAGCTTTACCACAGCAATGGACTTATACATGGACATCCAAGCACCTGATCTAACAACTCTGATTGGACAACTCTTTACACATGAAGCAAAGATCACAAAGAATGGAGAGCAATCAAAAGGTAACAATCCCTCTACCCTATATACTGATAAGAAGACTAAAGACAAGGGTAAAAGCAAGAAGGTTGATGAAGAAGGATCTACCTCCCAAGCAAACTATGCAGGGAGAGGTAGATCATCTAGAGGTAGGGGCAGAGGAGGTAAGTCAGGTAGGGGGAGACCCTACAATCAATCTCCATGCAATATCTGTGGCTTGTCTAACCATACCACAGATGAATGCTACAGAAACTACAAGAACCAAAGAGGAAGAGGTCACCAAAGAGGAGGATACTCTCAAGGCAGAGGCAGATTCAATCAATCTCAAGGCTACCATGGCTACAACAATAATTACAACAATAGCTACAATCAAAATGGCAATTATCAAGGTGGATACAGGAATAGGAAGGATTACAACAATTATGCAGAGGAGCAAGATGATTCCTTGTTGATTATGAACATGACATCTAAGTCAGGTATCAATGATGATCACTTATTCTATATTGATTCAGGTTGCTCTAACCATGTAGCTGGAAATGTTGCCTTACTCTCTGATTTGGAAGAACCCAAAGGCAAGCACCAAGTGCAGACAGGTGATGACACTAAACATTCAGTTGTTAAAGTAGGCAATGTCAAAACAAGTGATGGTAATCAGAATTTACTAAGCAGAGTGTTGTATGTTCCAACAATCACCAAGAATCTGATGAGTGTAGGTCAGATTGTTGAAAAAGGTCTACAGGTCAGGTTCACTCAACATGGTGCATATGTGGAGGATCCAAGACATGGATTCAGAAGAATAGCCAAGGGAGAAAAATCAGGTAGATTGTTTACCTTTGAACTTGAAGACACTAAGAATATTGCTTTGTACAACTATAAGGACCAAACCCTATCAGAATTGGAGATTTGGCACAAAAGATTAGGTCACATTGGAGAGAGGACCTTAAAGCAGATGAGTAGGGATCAATGTGTGCTTGGGATACCTAATGTATCCAAGCAACACATGATATACAAGTGTGGGGCTTGTCAATTTGGTAAGTCACACAGATTGCCATATACAAAGAAAGGTTTTATGCATGAAGATTATCTGGAATTGGTGCATACAGATGTTTGGGGACCTAGCAAGGAGCCATCTATATCTGGATCAAGGTACTATGTGTCCTTTATTGATGACTATAGCAGGTGGACTGTTTTATACTTCATGAAACATAAAGATGAAGTATTTAATTGTTTCAAAAGGTATCTTGCATTAGTTGAAAATCAAACAGGTAGACATTTGAAGAGGCTAAGGTCAGATGGTGGTGGAGAATACTTCTCCAATGACTTTGAAGATTTCTTGCAGGAAAGAGGCATCAAGAGGGAGATCACTACAAGGTACTCACCTGAACAAAATGGGGTAGCTGAAAGGAGGAATAGACTCATTGTAGAGACAGCTAGGTCTATGCTAAATGAAAAGAAATTGCCAAACTATCTTTGGGCAGAGAGTGTATCTACTGCCACATACTTAATCAACAGGTTGCCATCAAAGACACTTGATGGAATGACACCCTATGAGGCTTGGCATGGTAAGAGACCATCTCTGGATCATTGTAAAATCTTTGGGTGTGTTGCATATGTGCATATTCCCTCACAGGTAAGGGGAAAGCTAGACCCTAAGGCTGAAAAGTGTATCTTCATTGGTTATGATTTGAATCAGAAGGGATACAGGTTTTATAACCCCTCAAACAAAGGCTTCAAGGTAAGCAGAGATGTCATCTTTGATGAAAATGATTCATGGTATGAAAATGAGTGCAGGAAAGTTAGCCTACCTTATGATATGGAAGAAGACTTTCCAAAGCTTATCAGGCAAGAACCAACTCAGAAAGAGGACACAAGCTCAGATGATGAAGACACCATCAACATTGAAGAGTTCAAGGCTTGGAAATCCAAAGGGAAGATGAAGATGAAGCAACTAGAAGACAATCCAGAATCCTCAACTCAAGCTATGAGGAGATCTCAAAGAGAAAAGAAGAAACCTATTAGGTATGGGTATGATACTTCACTTGTAACCAAGCACTCTGTATATCTTGCAAAGGATATCTTGAATGAAGAACCAGGTACATTTGAAGAAGCAATTACTAAACCAGAATGGAAGGAAGCAATGGATGAAGAAATGGAGGCTCTCAAGGAGAGTGATACTTGGGACTTGGTACCCAAGAAGGACTCCATGAAGGTGATAGGATCCAGATGGATCTACAAACTCAAGAGGAACTCAGATGGTACAATAAACAGGTATAAAGCCAGGTTGGTAGCCAAAGGTTTTGCACAAACCCAAGGCATTGATTATGAGGAGACATTTTCTCCTGTGGCCAAGATGCCAACTATCAGAATTATGGTGAGTGTAGCTGCATCCAAGAATTGGAACATGTACCAATTGGATGTGAAGAATGCATTCTTGAATGGATGGATATCTGAAGAAGTCTACATGTCACAACCACCTGGCTATGAAGATCCCAATAAGGTAAATCATGTTTGTAAATTGAAGAAAGCTCTGTATGGATTGAAGCAGGCACCTAGAGCATGGAATTACAGGTTGACAACCTATCTCCTAGATCAAGGATTTGTGATGAGTAAAGCAGATACTTCATTGTTTATAAAAAGGAACAATTCAGAGGTAATATACTTGTGTGTCTATGTTGATGACATCATTATTACAGGAAATGATGTTCAAGGAATTAGACACATCAAAGGATAGATGATGAAGGAATTCAAGATCAATGATCTTGGATTATTGAAGTACTTCCTAGGACTTGAATTGGTATACACAAATTCAGGTATCTTTATTACACAGAAGAAGTACATTCAGGACATGGTCAAGAAGTTTAATTTGCAGGAAGCTAAAGTCTCAAACATTCCTATGGAGGTCAACCACAAACTCAGTGCACATGAAGGAGAAGAACTCAAGGATATTACAGGTTACCAAAGTTTGGTAGGTAGTCTTAATTATGCTACCTTAACTAGGATTGATATATCATATGGTGTTAGTGTACTTAGCCAATTTATGCATAAACCAAGAGTACCACATTTGGAGGCAGCCAAGAAGATAGTAAAGTACCTGAAGGGAACACAAAATCATGGATTGTACTTTCCATATTCATCAGACATTGATATTAAGGTATACTCAGATGCAGATTGGGCAGGTTGCAAGGATGACAGGAGGAGTACATCTGGTTATATATGTTTTGCAGGTGATAAACCAATTTCTTGGTCATCCAAGAAACAACCCACAGTAGCTTTGTCATCTACTGAGGCAGAGTACAGAGGACTAGCAAATGCAACCCAAGAAGCCATATGGTTGAAGCTATTATATTCAGAATTGGGCCTATACACAAGGCCACCAATCATATTTGGTGATAACACAAGTTCTCTTCACCTAGCAGCTAATCCAATTTATCATGCTAGGACAAAACACATAGAGGTTCACTACCACTATGTGAGGGAGAAGTTACTTAGCAAAGAAATTCAATTATCATATGTGTCTACTAATATACAATGTGCAGATTTGCTTACTAAAGCTCTGGATGGAAGCAAGCTATGCAGATTTAAATCCATGATTGGATTGCAAGAAATAATTGAAGATTAGAGATGAAGACTTGAGCCAAAGTGTTTGGCTTGAGGGGGAGCTGTTGGTGTAATTCAAGCCTTAACACTTGGCTTGGATATCAATATTGAAGACACAACTTAAAGTTGGATCTTGGAAGCCTAGCTTGGATTAATTCATGAGGATATCACTTGAAGAATGAACCATAGGAACATAGGCTTATTGTTTTTACCATTTATCTCATGTAAAAGTCTATATGACTTTATCAATCATGTAATCACACCTACTAGACTAGAGTCGTGGAAAAGCAGATGGTATGATTGAGAGAATATCTCCCTAAGTTTAGTGGAGAGATTGAAGGGATCCAAAACTTGAATTCAAAATTCAAACTCCTTCAAAATTCTTATAAAAAGCAATGTAAAAAAGTCGCGGGTATGTGACACTCCTCCCGAGGCAATTCTGAGTCAATCACTGAGTGTGTGTGAGCTACACCATAGCCTACACCTCTGAGTACCATTGAGCATCACATTACATGCCAATGGGAATGTACAATCATTAGATTTAATCAATATACATATATTCATAGTCTCTGTTTTCTCTGAGTGACTACCTCCAACTCTGTCAACTTCAAAGGAGCATATCTCAAGATCTACTGAACCAAATTGGATGATTCAAAGTGCATTGGATTCAGCTCAAAGTCTACTATACACCTACAAAGTTTCAAAGCCATTGGATCTACCATCACAGAGAAATCTCAGTCGGGGTGCTCACTGGTCTGTGACTGTAAGTCTCCTAAAAAATCGGGGGTACACCTTATTTTGCTAAAGTGATTTCTCTGAGTGTGGTTTATCATTTCCTTTCATTCCACTTGCAAATGCAAGCTTACTAAGCTAATTGAATATCCCTAGAAGGAATTTTGCTAATTGTAACTACACTGGTCACACTGAGCATAATACTGAGCAGGTATCAAGACCAAAATAGAAAGTTTTCAAGTCTTGTGATTTGCAAAGTAGTCTGTTTTGATCGAGTCATTACTCAAACCTTTTCCAAAGTACATATAGCATATTTTGGTGTCATTTGGAAGCTCAAGGAGTCTACTAAGTATATCTGAAGAGAAAGGAGGGCAGGTGTGAAGCAGGTTTTGCAGCACCAGCT
>CM035412.1:191534167-191546667 GCA_020310875.1 Ceratopteris richardii
TATTAGAAGACCTCCATAACCACCATTAGCTTAGCAATACTCACATTGTAAGTCTTCATCTCTAAACTTGGTGAAAACCAAAATTTCACTTCACAGAAATCTGCGCCTTTTCTTCAATCCTTCAATCTGACCTGTACTAGCTTAATCTTTGCCAAATCTTTTGATCACTTGCTAAGAGAAGTTCTTGCTAGTGTTAAGCAACACATAACAAACAAAACTTTCAAGTAATAACTTCAAAATCTTCTGATTTTGCTCCAACTTTTGTACTATGTCTGAAAACTACAAAACTACTTCATCGATTTGACATACCTTCACTCTTAAGCCGATTTCTCTGAGTACGCGTCCCGTTTCTTAAAGATCTTTTGACCAAGTGTAGTTGAGGAGAGTAGCTTTAAAATGAGCTATCACTTACAAAAAACTTTACACCATGCTTCGAGATCTGACCTTCAGAAGATCAGTCAAATGTGCGCCAGAAAAGTCGTAACTGTCAACTACCTTACACAGTCATATGAAATGACTTGGAACTCAATGTACAAGAAGAATTAGACTTAATCCTTCTACACAAACATGTGTTGATTATCAGAGGAGATGAGTACAAAATGGCTTGGCCTAATTTTGCTCACAGCCATGGAAAACTCTCTCAGACTCAGAAGTTTTCTCTCACCATCTCTCTCAGAAATTACACGACTTTTCTCTACTCACTCAGATTACAAAATTGAGTTCTCTCCCATATGTTTTTGGCTCAAATTAACTTATATACCTATGGTTTACATTCATCTAGACTTGAACTCGTAAGTTCTAAAGATCAAATACAAATCTAGACTCTAATTTTGAACTAATTTACAATAGTGAAATTGTCCCTTCACTTAGGCTTGATTTTCTGTAGGTCTTTCCTTCACTTCTTCTTTCCTCCATCATATGCCTTCATATATCTTCATATATCCATGCCTAATTAGTGAGTGAAGCCCCAACAGCTCCCCCTCAATCACTAATTAGCATGATTTGACTTCTTCACATAATCTTCTTCTCTTTTATTCCTGCCATCTCCTTGAACTTACTTGTCTTCACTCCATCCAAGCTTTTTGTCATAATATCTGCAATCTGATCTTTTGTAGAAGTGTATACCACTTCAATCTCTTTCTCCATTACCTTTTCTCTAAGAAAATGATACTGTATCTCTATGTGCTTTGTCCTTGCATGAAATACAGGATTTGCTGCAAGATATAATGAACTCATGTTATCTCCATGAATAATTGGTATACCTTGATCAATTCCCAAGCTTTTGAATAATGTCTGCATCCATATGACTTCCTTTGCTGCTTCCACAAGTCCTTTGTATTCAGCTTCTGTTGATGATAAGGCCACTGTGTGTTGTTTCTTTGAACACCAACTCACAAGCTTATCTCCAATGTATATCATGTAGCCATGAGTAGACCTTCTGTCATCTTGACTTCCTGCCCAATCTGAATCACTATAGGCTCTCAATCTTATATCTGATGTAAAAGGATAATACAATCCTTCTTTCAAAGTCCCTTTGATATATCTAAGGACTCTTTGACCTGCAATCCAATGTGGATCCTTTGGACAATGCATGAATTGAGAAAGAACACCAACTGCATAACTAAGATCAGGCCTTGTTAGAGTTGCATAAATCAAACTTCCCACTAAAGATTGATACTTCCTCATGTCTTTGAACTCTGCACCATCATATCTACTGAGTTTATGATTGACTTCTAATGGTGTAGATGCCTCTCTGCAATTCTCCATGTTAAACTTCTTTAGAAGATTCAAGAGATACCTTTCTTGTGATACATAAATGCCATGTTCTGCATAAGTGATTTCCATTCCAAGAAAATATGACAATTTTCCTAGATCACTTATCTTGAATTCCTTCTCAAGTAGCTTCTTCACCTCCTTGATTCCTTCATTTGAGGTACCTGTAATTATAATATCATCTACATATATACAAATGTAGATCATACCTTCATCTGTTCTTTTGATAAGTAAACTTGCATCTGCCTTTGAACTTTGATAGCCAAGATCATTAAGATACTTTACAAGTCTATAATTCCAAGCTCTTGGAGCTTGCTTCAAACCATAAAGGGCTCTTCTCAACCTGCAAACATAATTTGGAAACTTATGATCTGCAAACCCTTGAGGTTGCTCCATGTAAACCTCATCTGATATATATCCATTCAAAAATGCATTCTTAATGTCCAATTGACTCAATGTCCATCCTTTTGATGCTGCAATAGCAATGATTGTCCTTATGGTTGACATCTTTGCTACAGGACTGAATGTTTCATCATAATCTATGCCAAATGTTTGAGCATAGCCTTTAACCACCAATCTGGCTTTGTATCTGGCTATAGTTCCATCTGCATGCTTTTTAACTTTGTAAACCCATTTATTTCCAATCACTTTCTTACCATTAGGTTTTGGGACAAGTTCCCAAGTTTTGTTCTCTTCAAGAGCATCAAACTCTTCCTTCATTGCTACTTCCCATTGTCTCTTACCCTTTGCTTCATCATAGCTTTGGGGTTCTTCATCTTCCTTAACCATGTAAGCATAGTTTTTCTGAGTCAAGTAAGAAGTGTCATATGAATACCTTGTAGGTTGCTTCCTCATTCTGGTTGACCTTCTTGGTTCACACTCTTCATGTATATCTGGATGTACTTCTTCATCAAATATTGGTCCATCTTCATTCCTTCTATATGATCCAACTCTTGATGTGCTTGCTTGCATATGTTCTTCATCACCATCTATCTGCATATGTGACTTACCTCTTGCAATCCTTCTTATCTCTTCTTCAAATGTTTCAAGATCACATTCTTTATCTGCATACCAACTCTTCTGTTCATCAAAGGTCACATCTCTGGAAACAATAAAATGTTTAGTCAAAGGACTCCATAGTCTATAACCCATTTGCTTTTCATCATACCCAATAAACATATATTTTTCTGCCTTTGGTTCAAGCTTATGTCTAAGTTGTGATGGCACATAAGCATAGGCAATTGACCCAAACACTTTACAATGGTCAAGTGTTGGTTTCTTACCCCACCAAGCTTCATAAGGGGTCATACCATTCAAAGCTCCACATGGTAACCTATTCACAAGATATGTGGCTGTATTTACAGCCTCAGCCCAAAGATAATTAGGGCAATTCTTTTCCTTTAACATTGCTCTTGCAAATTCAACCAATGTTCTATTCCTCCTTTCTGCCACCCCATTATGTTGAGGTGTATACCTGCAAGTTATCTCTCTCTTGATACCTGCATTCCAAAGATAGTCATTAAACTCTTGGGAGAAGTATTCTCCCCCTCCATCAGACCTTAGCCTCTTGAGTTTGTGACCTGTAACTCTTTCTGCATAAGCATGATAATGTTTGAAGGCTCCAAAAACTTCTGATCTTTCCTTTAGAACATAAAGGGTTATCCACCTTGTAGCATCATCAATAAACAAAACATAATACCTAGATCCATTTATTGAACCTTCTTTTGTTGGCCCCCATACATCTGTATGTATAAGTTCAAGCAAACCATCATGCTTGAATCCTTTCTTCTGAAATGGTTGTCTATGAGCTTTTCCCATCTGACAAGCTTCACACTTGTATATCATATGTTGATTCTTCACATTTGGTAGTCCCAATACAGATTGGTTCTCCACCATAGTTTTGATTCCTCTTTCATTGAAATGTCCCAATCTTTTATGCCAAAGATCTAACTCTGTAATTACTTCATCACCATGTGTGATTAGGGCTTGACCAACATTTCCTTGCACTTTGAGAGTAAAAAGTCTACCTTCCTTCTTACCACAAACAATGGATTTGTAAGCATCCTCTGGATCTTCAACAAATACCCCTTCATTTGTAAATCTGACTTGAAAACCTTTTTCCACTATTTGTCCAACACTAATCAGATTCTTTGGTATTGTTGGAACATACAAAACATTTGTTAATAAATCAGCTCCACTCCTGCACTTTACCTTTCCAATTGAATGCACATTATGTTTTGTATTGTCACCTGTTTGTACTGTATGACTTGAATTGCCTTCTTCCAATTCTGACAATAATTCTATATTACCTGATAAATGATTTGAACAACCAGAATCAATATAGAATACCTTGAGATCCTCCTTCTCTGATGAACTAATTGAATTCATCATCAATGTTGTATGGTTGTCATTCTGTGTATCATTTGCATAATTGTAATATGTAGTGTTGTATGATTGGTTCTGATTCCAATTTCTTCCACCACCTCTTCCATAACTTCCTCTTGAATTCTGTCTTCCTCTTTGAAATTGATTCTGAAACCTTCCACCTCTTCCTCTGCCATTGTTGTTCTGATTTTGACTTGCTCCTTGTTGATTGTGCCAACAATCATATGCTAGATGATTGCTTAATCCACAAATCCAACATGTCTTCTTGTTATTGTTCTGATTTCCTCTACCTCTTCCATTACCTCGACCTTTACCTCTGCCAAAACCTCTTCCTCTTGCATAATTTGCTTGAGTTGTTGACTCTTCTTCATCCTTTGCTTTGCCTTTATCTCCTTTCTTTTTGTTCTTCACATACATTGCAGAACTTTGACCTTTGTCTCCATCTGACTTCAAGTCTTGTTCAAATGTGAGCATCAATCCAAGTAATTGATTTAATTCTGGCACATAATGGTTTAATGAAAGTTCTGTTGAAAGTACAAACGGCTTCCATCTCTCATCACCTCTTAATCCTGCAAGTAATTGAGCTATCAACCTATGATCTTCAATGTCCTCATCAATAGATCCAAGGCTATCTGCCAAGTCTTTCATCTTAGTGACATAATCACTAATATTCTGATTTTGCTTTTTCTTGAATGTAGTGAACTCTGACCATAAGCTAGCTTTCCTAGCTTTAGTGGTATTTTGGAAGTGATCTTCCAAAGCATTCCAAATATCTTCAGCTGTTTCTAAACCTCTGACATGTGGCAACAAATGATCTGTAATAGTGTTGTATATATAAGCTCTTGCACTTGCATCTCTCTTCTGCCATAGCTTCAAAGCTTCTAGCTCTTCCTTCCTTGGATGACTTTCATCTTCAAATTTAGGCTTCTCCTCTTCACCTGTCACATATACCATTAAGTCCTTACTCATAAGTAAGGCCTCCATCCTCATTACCCAAGCAGGATAGTTATCTCTGTCCAATTTGTCAATGGACACATGATCTGCCATGGTATCCTTGCTTCTGCTTCAACCTGTAAGTGTAAGGTTAAAGAATGATACCTTTTGTAGACCTTTACCCTTAGAAGTGATTTCGAAGTAGCCTTCTGATGACTTTTGTTGTTGAACACCTCAGCTTCCTCCTTCTTTGATAAAGAACTCTTCAAATCTTCTTGTATCTGCACTCCTTTTACTCTCGAGGACCTTATCTGCTCTGATACCACTTGTTGGTGTGTGAAACACCACAAGAACTAAACTAATGTGGTATTAGAAGACCTCCATAACCACCATTAGCTTAGCAATACTCACATTGTAAGTCTTCATCTCTAAACTTGGTGAAAACCAAAATTTCACTTCACAGAAATCTGCGCCTTTTCTTCAATCCTTCAATCTGACCTGTACTAGCTTAATCTTTGCCAAATCTTTTGATCACTTGCTAAGAGAAGTTCTTGCTAGTGTTAAGCAACACATAACAAACAAAACTTTCAAGTAATAACTTCAAAATCTTCTGATTTTGCTCCAACTTTTGTACTATGTCTGAAAACTACAAAACTACTTCATCGATTTGACATACCTTCACTCTTAAGCCGATTTCTCTGAGTACGCATCCCGTTTCTTAAAGATCTTTTGACCAAGTGTAGTTGAGGAGAGTAGCTTTAAAATGAGCTATCACTTACAAAAAACTTTACACCATGCTTCGAGATCTGACCTTCAGAAGATCAGTCAAATGTGCGCCAGAAAAGTCGTAACTGTCAACTACCTTACACAGTCATATGAAATGACTTGGAACTCAATGTACAAGAAGAATTAGACTTAATCCTTCTACACAAACATGTGTTGATTATCAGAGGAGATGAGTACAAAATGGCTTGGCCTAATTTTGCTCACAGCCATGGAAAACTCTCTCAGACTCAGAAGTTTTCTCTCACCATCTCTCTCAGAAATTACACGACTTTTCTCTACTCACTCAGATTACAAAATTGAGTTCTCTCCCATATGTTTTTGGCTCAAATTAACTTATATACCTATGGTTTACATTCATCTAGACTTGAACTCGTAAGTTCTAAAGATCAAATACAAATCTAGACTCTAATTTTGAACTAATTTACAATAGTGAAATTGTCCCTTCACTTAGGCTTGATTTTCTGTAGGTCTTTCCTTCACTTCTTCTTTCCTCCATCATATGCCTTCATATATCTTCATATATCCATGCCTAATTAGTGAGTGAAGCCCCAACAATAGATAGACAGACAAATAGATAGAGAGATAGACAAATCGATAGATAGATAGATAGATAGATAGATAGATAGATAGATAGATAGATAGATAGATAGATAGATAGATAGATAGATAGATAGATAGATAGATAGATAGATAGATAGATAGATAGATAGATAGATAGATAGACAGACAGACAGACAGACAGACAGACAGACAGACAGATAGATAGATAGATAGATAGATAGATAGATAGATAGATAGATAGATAGACAGACAGACAGACAGATAGATAGATAGATAATTAGATAAATTGATAGATACATAGATAGATAGATAGATAGATAGTGTTCGAGACCTGTAAATCTCCAAAGGCTTGATCTATACTGATTTAAGAGCACCTCTATATCAGTTATAGACCAAACTTTACACAAATGTTACTTTAATTTATCAAGTCATTCACAATCACTTCTCTAAGTGAAAATTTTCCTTGTTCAAGAAGTCTGCTCCAGAGATTGACTTCATTACCTGCACACATCTTCAGATTTCTTCAATCTAATGATATACATACCTCCATGCTACTTTCTGTAATCATATCAACCATTAGTCCTTCAAAAGGATCATTAAAACTTTGATTTGATCTTTAAGATCAAAGATATGTCAGAAAATGTCTTCCTGAACAAGCGACTTTGACATAGTCAACTTCTAAGGTTGATTTCTCACAGCACAAGTCCCGTTTTGCTAAATGCTTTTAGCCATAGTTCCTTACCTTCTAACTTAGTTTTTGAATGGTCATTCATCAAGAACTTCACACTGTGCACTGAGATCCAAGCAAAACATTGACACACAAAAGTGTGTGACTCTGAGAAGTGTATCTATAGACTTTACATACACATGTTCCTATTGATCATACTCATAGCATGAAAGGAATTAGACCATGAACCTTTGAATATAGCTTCAGTAGCTTCTAGATTAGATGTGTACAAAAGATTTCTTGATCTACATGATCAGGTTGAGAGAAATCAGAGAAAGACTCGATGCTAACTTCTGAAAAATGACTCTCTAAACATCTATCTCATGGACACTTGGCTTCTAATGACTCTCTCTCTTATTTCTTCACATCACTGACTTATATACATATGATTCTAGACTCATCCTGTGTCTATTACATTATTTCTTGCCATCCTGAGGATCATCTACACTCATAGTACAAGAATGTCCATCTGTAATGTACATATGTATACATGCTATATTTCTGAGATCTCTTCACTTCCTCAAATGACTTCTTTTGGTTCATTCTGATTCTTGACTTGCTTCAAGTTCTTCATAATCATCAATTTGGGATTGCTTTGTTTCAACAACTCCCCCTCAATCACTGATTGTGATTATTCCATTCTTCTTTATTCGTACCATCTCTTTGAACTTTTGTAGCTTAGGTCCATCTAAGCTTTTTATCATCATATTTGCAACTTGTTCTTTTGTTGGAGTATACAATACTTCAATCTCTTTATCAAGTACCTTTTCTCTCAAGAAATGATACTCAATCTCTATGTGTTTGGTCCTGGCATGAAAAACAGGATTAGCTGTCAAATATAATGAACTCATATTGTCTCTTGAAATAATTGGGGTACTTTGATCAGTTCCAAAACTCTTCAATAGGGTCTTCAACCATATCACTTCTTTTGCAGCCTCTACCATTCCTTTATACTCACCTTCTATGGATGACAAAGCAACTGTATATTGTTTCTTTGAGCACCAAGAAACTAACTTATCTCCAATGTAACAGAGATAACCTTGAGTAGACCTTCTATCATCTGAATCACCTGCCCAATTTGCATCACTAAACACTTTGATT
The DNA here is from genome assembly GCA_020310875.1 of Ceratopteris richardii. Classification (NCBI taxonomy): domain Eukaryota; kingdom Viridiplantae; phylum Streptophyta; class Polypodiopsida; order Polypodiales; family Pteridaceae; genus Ceratopteris; species Ceratopteris richardii. The sequence continues at coordinate 191,542,434 of CM035412.1, forward strand.
CTTGTGTCAGAAGCAAAACCATAATACAAACCTTCACTCAGAGTTCCCTTGATATATTTGAGTACCCTTTGAGTTGCAATCCAATGAGTCTTCTTTGGACAATGCATAAATTGTGATAAATCTAGTCTTGTCAAGGTAGCATAGATCAAACTACCTACCAAACTCTGATATTTCTTCATGTCATTAAATTCTTCACCTCCATATCTACTCAATTTATGATTTATCTCCAATGGTGTGGTTGAAGACTGGCAATCTTCCATATTGAACTTGACCAAGAGATTCTTCAAGTATCTCTCTTGTGTAAAATATACTCCATGTTGAGTATACACAATCTGCATTCCTAAGAAATAAGACAAGTTTCCCAAGTCAGTTATCTTAAACTCCTTCTCTATTTGTTTCTTAAGCTCCTTGATTCCTTGAGCATCTGTACCTGTGACAATAATGTCATCAACATAAATACACATGTACATATACCCATTTTCACTTGCCTTCACTAGCAAGCTACTATCTGCCTTTGAAGCTTGGTATCCACATTCATTCAAGAACTTAACAAGCATGTAATTCCATGCCCTTAGGGCCTGCTTCAAACCATACAAAGCTCTCTTGATCTTACACACATAATGTGATCCAATTGAATCCATGAAACCCTCTGGTTGCTCCATGTATACTTCATTTGCAATATACCAATTCAAAAATGCATTCTTCACATCTAATTGTGACAACTTCCATTCTTTACAAGCATCAATAGCAATTAGAGATCTAATTGTAGACATCTTAGCAACTCGACTAAAGGTTTCATCACAATCTACCCCATAGGTTTGGGCATAACCTTTAACCACAAGTCTAACTTTGTACCTGGACACCTCACTATTTGCAAACCTTTTTGTTTTGTATTCCCACTTACATCCAATAACCTTCTGGTTCTTTGGTCTTGGCACCAATTCCCATGTCTCATTCTCAAGTAGAGCATCATACTCTTTTTGCATTGCCTTCTCCCGATTCTGCTTTCCTTTAGCTTTTTCATATGTGATTGGATTTCTTTTGTCTTCACAATATAAGCATAATCTTTTGTTATTAAGAAAGATGTATCATAGCTATACCTGATAGGTTCTTTCCTTTCTCTCAAAGATCTTCTAACCTCTACACTTCTTGAAGTCTCAGCCACATTTGTCTCTGGATCAAATCTTGGCTTATCTTCATCATTGTCCTGCAATTTATTTTTACTATCAACACCATCAATATCTTCTTTATACACCTTTACTTTTGTCTTCCCTTTCCTTTGAACTTCTTCAACATCTGCATAATCATTTTTTGACCCTGTATACCGTGTGCTTTGCTCATCAAATGTAACATCTTTTGTAACAAGAAATTGCTTTGTAGATGGACTCCACAATCTGTAACCCATCTGTCTATCATCATACCCAATAAACACATACTTTTCTGCTTTGGGTTCTAGCTTATGTCTTAATTGTGAAGGAACATAAGCATATGCCAAACATCCAAATACCTTACAATGATCAAGAGTAGGTTTCCATAGCTTCTGCCCATAAGTAGTTGGACAATTCTTCTCTTTCATCATTGATCTTGCAAACTCTACAAGAGTTCTATTTCTTCTTTCTGCAACTCCATTTTGTTGAGGGGATTACCTGTAAGTTACTACTCTTTTTATACCTGCATTCCACAAATAATCATCAAACTCTTTAGAAATATACTCTCCCCCTCCATCTGATCTCAACCTCTTGAGCTTTTGTCCTGTAATCCTTTCTGCATAAGCATGATAATGCTTGAATGTCTTGAACACTTCAGATTTTTCCTTGATTACATAAAGTGTAATCCACCTTGTTGCATCATCAATAAACAACACATAATACCTGGATCCATTTATGCTATAGTCCCTTGAAGGACCCCACACATCTGTATGAACCAACTCAAGCATGTTTGAATACTTGTATCCTGATTTATTGTATGAACTTTCATGTGCTTTGCCTAATTGACAAGCTTCACACTTGTACACCATGTGTTGACCTTCAAAATTTGGCAATCCAAGCACTATATCATTCTTTGATATTTCCTTCATGGCTCTCTCATTAAAATGACCTAGCCTTTTATGCCATAGGTCTAACTAAGACATCTTTTGACTTCCATAAGTAAACAATGCATGTCCCATATTACCTTGGACCTTGAGAGTAAAAAGCCTTCCTTCCTTTTTACCTGCAATAATGCTTCTATATCCTTGATTTGGATCTTGCACATAGATACCATCATTTGTAAATCTAACTTCATATCCCTTCTCCAAAATTTGTCCTACACTTATCAAGTTTTAAGGAATAGTAAGAACATAAAGTACCTTGCTTAAGAGTGTGATTCCACTCTTTGTCTTCACTAATCCATTGCTTTCCACTTTATGCTTGGTGTTATGTCCTGTTTGAATTGTATGTCCATTCACCTTTGCTTCCATGTCAGTCATCAATGATATGTTGCCACTCATATGATTGCTACATCCTGAGTCAATATAGAACACCCTTTGATCTTCTCCTACTGCTTCATGTGTTGCATCAAGATAAGAGTCATGTCATCCTTCTGATCTGATGCATAATTATAATAGTTATTGTTGTAGGACTGAGATTGAAAGCTTCTTCCACCTCCTCTAGCATATGATGTCCTACCTACCACCTCTTCCTCTGAAGTTACCTCTTTGATTTCTGCCTCCTCTACCTCTTTGATTAAAACTCTGATTATGACTTCCACCATTTTGATTCTTATACCAACAATTATTTGCCAAATGATTTGTTCTGCCACAAATCCAACAAGCTTTAGTATTATCTTTGTTCTTACCTCCCCTTCCTTTACCTTTGAAATTCATCTTTCTTCTTGTAAAATTAGCTTGGCTAGATCATCATCAGTTGACTGCTTTCATTTGCCATTCTCTTTCTTGTCCTTAGAATACATAGCTTGACTTCCACTCCTATCATTATCTCCCTTAATGTCCTGCTCAAAAGTTAGCATGTGTCCTAGCAATTGATTAAGATCAAGAGTAACATGATATAATGACAATTCTATGGACAATATGAAAGGCTTCCATTTCTCATCTCCTCTCAGACCTAAAAGTATTTGTCTTACTAACTTATCCTTTTCAATATCTTCATCTACTGCTCCCAAGTTATCTACAATATCCTTCATCCTTGCTACATAATCAAAAAATGATTGTGAGCTCTTCTTCTTGAAAGTTGTGAACTCTACCCATAATGAGGACTTCCTTGACTTGGTTGTATTTTGGAAATGCTCTTCCAAAGCATTCCACACATCTGTTGCACTTTCTAATCCTCTAATGTGAGGTAGAAGATAATGATTTAGAGCCATGTAAATGATGCTCCTAGCTTGAGCATCCTTCTTCATCCAGTTCTTAAAATTTGCAAGCTCTTTCTAGTTGGAACACTAGGATCTTCAAACTTAGGCTTTTCTTCCTCTCCTGTGATAAATGCCATCAAATCTTTGCTCATGAGATGTGCCTCCATCCTCATGGACCAAGCTGGATAGTTCTCCCTATCTAGCTTATCAATCAGCAAGCTTTCTCCCATGTTTGATCTTTTGTGTCTAAAATTACTAAGATTTATGATGATATAATGTACCTTTGATATGAAGCTTTGATCCTTCTTGATCCTTTGAACTCGTGCTTTGTTCTTCTTCAAGTTTCCTTCCAAACTTTGATCTTGTCCTCCTTTAATTTGAAGAGACTTCAATGTCTGCAATAGTTGGGACTTCCAATGCTCTTTACTTCACTTATATTGCACCTTCTGCTCTCATACCACTGTTGGAGACCTCCAAATCTACAAAGGCTTGATCTATACAGAGCACCTCTATATCAGTTATAGACCAAACTTTACAAAAATGTTACCTTAATTTATCAAGTCATTCACAATCACTTCTCTCAGTGAAAATTTTCCTTCTTCAAGAAATTTGCTTCAAAGATTAACTTCATTACCTGCACACATCTTCATATTTCTTCAATCTAATGATATACATACCTCCATGCTACCTTTGCGCAATCATATCAACAATTAGTCCTTCAAAAGGATCATTAAAACTTTGATTTGATCTTTAAGATCAAAGATATGTCAGAAACTGTCTTCCTGAACAAGGGACTTTGACATAGTCAACTTCTAAGCTTGATTTCTCACAGCACAAGTCCCATTTTGCTAAATTCTTTTAGACATAGCTTCCTTACCTTCTAACT
>CM035412.1:191551667-191714167 GCA_020310875.1 Ceratopteris richardii
AGGGATTGGAACTTAAAATCCCACCTGGAACTTGACCAATCCGAATTCCATCTCCTATTAATCATGATATGAAAGTCCACATTCTTCTTGAATCTCAAAATTTTATCAAGAATGTTTTTTTTTGTGCCATCTCGAGCCAACATACCTCTACCTTGTAAATCCCTATGTAGAGTTGTCTAGATCACCATTTAAGCTCTACCTTGAGAGCGGATGAGTGGACAATGCCATCATCTTTGTACTTGACATTAGTAGAAAATTGTTAAGAATATAGTATATCTATTATCTTGTCTACTACTGCTCCTGTGTTATATTGTGTAATTATCATCTTACAGACTAGGTTGCATTTATTTGACTGAATAATGGAAAAATACGAAATATGTATGTTTATTCATGGGTTTTGAATAAATGAGGAAAAATTTGGATAGAGATGCACTTTTGATCAAAAGCGCTTCGGGTGCAATCCCTCAGTACCTTTGACTCCACTCGTTTGTAATCAATATTTCCAAATCAAGTAGCTTCAGAAAACTTTTTTTGTTGGTAAATATGTTGCTCTAACAAAATCACATAGCCCGATATAAGCATGCTCAGCTTCAAAATGCAATAAAATGTTGCCTAGATGGAGATCGTTGTGGGAAATATTATAAGTGTGTACCAATGATACTATTTGCATGCAATCCATTGATCAGCTTCCAAATATTTGTCTTCATAATTGCTATACCTCCTTTCATCTATTTAATACTTTTGCTTTGTGGTACATCTAAGTACTTTTTTTTCATTTTCTCCAGCCACATGTCTAATGTACCACCATTCCACAATTTGAAAATGAGACACATGCTTTTGCTATGATGCCTAGCTAATCCAAGTGGACTGATAATTCCACTATGTATAACAGATAAAATTATGGCTTCATTCATGGGCTCATTCACTTGTGTCTATATGTCACCACCATGTAACTTGAATAACTTTACGGAAAAGATTTTGTTGATGAATTTTGGGTGGGTTATTTTGACTTTATGGATCGTTCCATATTATCCTTCCCCACACGATTTGCATCTTTGAAATAAATAAATGAATATGAGAGCAAACAAATATTATTTGATGTTTGATCTCCCATATTCACATGTATATCTTTTGTATTTGGATCTACCATTGGTCTCTCTTCCTATTTAGTCATGTCGGGTCTCACTCACTTTCCTCTCTCCATTGTTTGATAATATAAATCAACAAATTTGATTTTATCGACGAATCCAAGCATTGTGGTGGTATCCAATGTGGATGACTCTACTATATTGATTATCTGTCCAAAGATACGAGTGAGCTCTTCAAATATTTTCTCATCTAATACTTGTGCTCCTCTTGATACACTGCCAAACTTATCTTCAATATTGATATATGTTGTTCGAGATAGTTTTTCAATAAAATCTTTGTAATTGGATATGTCCATTGCTATAGGGATTTGGTCTTCTCTCATTCCATACATTTATGAGCACACAAAATCTTCCAAAAATGTTTGCTCGTGCTTATTTAATTTACGTACGATATGTGCAAATATAAAAAATAGACTATCAGATAAAATTGATCAGAATTGATATTAAAATTTTAAACACTACCCTAATTCATAAAAGTAATAAATAAAATGATAGATACTTAAATACATTTTAAGTACACATATAAATAGATAGATCAGTAAGTGAATGGATAGATAAATCAATCGTATGTGTAGAGAAATGATAGAAATATGGAGAGGTAGTTAGATAAGTAGATTTATAAAGAAAGTACAATTATCATCTTGAAGTGAATCTATGTAACTATTCATAATGTAAGATTCAAAGAATCAGACATTCATAATAGTTTATATACGCTCACTAAACTATGTCTACGTCTTGTCACATGAGTGTATATAACTATTGTGATAGTGAGAGTCAAAGAATCAAACAATTACAATAGTTTCTATGCACCTTGTGACCTACAATGTAATTATGCTTACAAGAATCTAAGTGACTATTATGAGAGTAAGAGTCAAAGAATCAAACAATCACAATAGTCCTTATACACTCCCTATTGTTGATAAATTTAGGTAATGATGTGTGTGAACACACTAGGATCGTCGGGGCACTTTTTTCCCTCTTTAGGAGGTTTTTTTCCCCCGGCTTGTATATACGCCTATTGCCCTAATGGGCTACTTATCTTTGTACATTCTCTAATAATACATTCATTATTGTGTGTTTTGTGCTCCAAGCTTCTTCTTCTTCCTTGTGTTGTTCGTGTGCTTCCGCAGACATCTATCTCCAACAATTGGTATCAGAGCAGGTCATCGCTTCATCTAGGGTGCCATCGACACACCTCCGTTTGCAGTCTCAGATTTGCACGAAATTTGGTGAGCATACTCAGGGTGTTTTCGAGATCAAAACAGCTTCGCTATGTGGTGCCGAAATCGCGATCTGAGCTCGTTTCGGCCTCCAAACGCACTATCATAGTGCTTGTGCAGGCTATTTCATCTTTTTGTGCCAAAGGTATATACCTGTTTCTATTCGCCAGTATAAGCGTCTCGAAGTCTGCTACAGGTTTAGCAAAACTCGTCTGGGCAGTTCCGTTCAACTTTTTGAGATGCAGTCAATTTTCTACATCAAGGTATTTTAGTCACCGGCCATGGCTGAAAGCAGTGATGTATTTCATATGTTGGCTGTTGAGGATAAGTTTGATGGTACCAACTACCCATTATGGGCTTATATGATGGGACATGTATTGGTTGCAAAAGGATTGTGGAACATTGTGCAGGGTGTTGAAAGACGTCCTGTTACACCTGTAACAACAGGTACTGCGAATACAGGTGCTGGAGTTGATGAAGATGGTGTCGAAGATGATATTGTGCAGATTCCTATTCGTGTTGTTGTTTCTATTGCACCTACTGTAGAGCAGATTTGTTGGGATGGCAGAGATGCCCAGGCAACATGCATTGATAGCTTTGTCTGTCAAACGTGCCATTATTCCTCATATTCCCTCTTGCAGAACAGCTAAGGATGATTGGGATACACTTACCACATTATACCAAGCTAGGAATGAGGCTCGTGTTGCTTACCTTCGAAAACAATTGGAGAGTGAGCACATGAATGAAGGTGATTCTATTACAGTTTCCTAACAAAGATCAAAGACTTGAAGGAACAGTTGATTTCTGTTGATGAGGTTATACCAGATAGCTCACTTGTGCAGACCGTTCTGAATGGTCTTCCTGATTCATATCAGAGTTTTGCTTCTACTCTTCGGTTGATGATGAAAGGCAATCCAAATGCCTTGTCATCTGAGGAGTTAGTCTCTGTTCTGTTGCAGGAAGATCAATCCAGGCAAAACAGGTCCATTATGCGAGTTGCAGATCAAGCTTTCCTGGCTAGTCAGAAGGGCAAAGGAAAATGGAGCTCTTCAACTAGTAAGCAGAAATCTGCTAATTCTGCATATTCGAAGAAGGAAGATAAAGATGAGAAGAAATCAAAAAAGCAAAAATTGTTTTGTAAGTACTGTAAAGGGAATGATCATATCATAAAGAACTGTCCAAAACTAGCTGCAAAAGAGGCGAAGAAAAAAGAGGCTGGAATGGTTGTTGCAGAAGCCTCTACACCGAAAACGGAGTCTGCTAATCTTGTGCAGGAAGAAGAATGGGCGTTTACTACTATTTGTAGTTTTGACCCATCTTCTCATGAGCAGTGCATGTCTGCAGTGGACTCAGATGTTTGGTACTTTGACAGTGGGGCGACCAAACATATTACCTCACAAAACAGTTTCTTCTCTTCACTCGAGCCTGCCCCTACAGGGAATACTGTTACATGTGCCAAAAACTCCTCTTATCCTGTTATGGGAGTTGGTAAGATCATTTTGACTATTGCTGATGGTAGTTCTTTCACTTTGTCAGATGCTTTATTTGTGTCAGGGATCAAAAAGAATTTGTTATCAATTTCTGCATTAGCCAAGATTGGCTTGGTTGTGAAATTTGTTGATGATAGGTGTACAGTTCATGATCTGTCAAATGGCGATGTGATTATTGCTTCTGGCATTTTATGTCCTCGGCTGTATAAGCTCATAGACTATGAAAGATCTGTGAATGATTCGGCATGTGCAGTTCATGATTCTTAGGCTATATCAGATGCAAAGCTTTGGCATGCATGCTTTGGTCATCTGAATTTTGCTAGTTTGCTATGCCTGCAAAAATCTGATATGGTGTCTTCTTTGCCCAAACTTGAGGCACATGGAAAACATGTTTGTGAAGGCAGTATTTTGGGCAAAATACACCGTTCCTCCTTTCCAAAAGATGGTTCAGTTCGGGCTACACAGAAATTGCAGCTTGTACATAGTGATGTCTGTGGTCCTATGCAGACACCCTCTTTTGGAAATTACCTTTACTTCGTGACTTTCATTGATGATTTTTCCAGGCATGCATGGGTATATCCACTCAAAGCAAAGTCCGAAGTGTTCATGTGCTTTAAACAGTTTTTGGTTTTGGCTGAAAATCTGTAAGCATGTAAAATGGGCACCCTCCGTTCTGATCGAGGGGGGGAATATATGTCTTCTGATTTTAATGCATTTCTGGCTGAACGTGGGATAAGACACCAATGTACAGCGCCGTATACACCTCAACAGAATGGAGTTGCTGAACGAAAGAATAGGTCACTCATGGAGATGGCGAGGTGCATGGTAAGAGTCAGGCTTTACCACATAGTTTCTGGCTTGAGGCTTTCATGTGTGCAGCATATGTACTGAACAGGTGTCCCACTAAAGAGCTGCATTCTATCACTCCATATGAGGCTTGGCATGACTGCAAGCCATCTGTTGCTCATTTGCGTGTTTTTGGTTGTTTGGCATATGCACTAGTGCCTGAACAACATTGCAGAAAATTGGATGATAAGGCAGTAAAATGTATTTTTGTTGGGTACAGTTCTATAAGTAAAGGCTATCGTCTGTATCATCCACAGACAAAACACATTCTAGTTAGCCGTGATGTTGTCTTTGTGGAAGATGCTATTCAGCCATTGCTTTCATGTACTAAGGAGACATCTGTTAGCTCCAAAGACATGTATGATACTTTGATGCCTCTTTTTACAGGTGGACAGTCTAGTGCTGGTCCTAATGAGGCAACTTCTCAGCCTTTGCAGGTTTCATATGATGATGCAGATCATTCCATTTCTAATGCAGATTTACATGATGCACTTGTTGATGAGAGAGCTGATATTGAGCAGGCAAAAACTATGCCAATATGCTGGTGCAGACTTTGTGTGACAGCAAATTAGATGCACCTTTGTCATATCGTACTCGTTCAGGCTCTCATAGTGCCTCCTTTGCATCAGATTGCTATGCCATGGCTGCGTCTAGTCTCTGTGATGAGAATGAGCCTGTTTCTTTTGATGAAGCACAGAATTCATAAAATTGGATGGCTGCTATGCAATCTGAATATGATGCTATAATGAAGAATGGTACATGGTCTTTATGTGACTTGCCTCCTAGCAAGAAGGTCATTGGCACTAAGTGGGTATACAAGCTGAAGTGTAAACCTAATGGTACAGTTGACAGGTACAAGGCTAGGCTTGTTGCAAAGGGTTATGCGCAGGAAAGAGGCATTAATTTTGATGAGAGCTTTGCACCTACATGCCATATGACTACTGTTTGGAGCATTTGTGCACTTGTAGCCCATCATGGTTGGAATGTACATCCGTTGGACATTAAAACAGCATTTTTGAATGGTCACTTGCATGAAGAAGTGTATGTTTTTCAACCCCGTGGCTTTGTGCAGAAAGGGCATGAAAACCAGATGTGCAGGTTAAAGAAGGCATTATATGGTTTAAAGCAAGCACCACGTGCTTGGTATGAGAAGATACATGCCTATCTGGTTGCACATGGTTTTGAGAACAATCCAACTGAAAGCACCTTATATGTTAAGCGTGCTAATGATGTGCTTTTGATCATTGTTGTCTATGTTGACAACATGTTGCTCCCTGGTCCTATTGAGAAGCATATTGCTGATTTCAAGGCTGATTTGTATGCCTCATTTGAGATGTCTGATTTAGGGCATTTGCATCACTATTTGGGCATTCAGTTTATGCAAGTTGATGGTGGAATGGCTTTGTGTCAAACGAAATATATTGACACATTATTGCAGCGTTTGGGCCTTGAAGACTGTAAGCCTATTGCCACTCCTATGGAGATAGGTTTACGATTGAGTCTTCATGATGTTGGAGATGCATTTGATGTTGTTCTCTATCAGCAAGCTATTGGATGCTTGATTTACTTATGCATTACTCGGCCAGATATTCAGTTTGTTGTCTCACAGATGAGCTGGTTTATGCATTGCCCAGGAGTCACGCATTGGAAGGCGGTTAAGCACATCTTTCACTACTTGAGTGTTACTCGGCTACTTGGGTTGTTTTATCCCAAGGGGGGATCACTACCGCCAGATTTGCATGCTTTTTCTAACTCAGATTGGGTTGGTTGCTATGACACTCGTGTGTCCACCAGTTGTTTTTGCTCCATGCTTGGTAGCTCATGTATATCTTGGTTGAGCAAGAAGCAGCCTACAATGGCCACTTCCAATTGTGAGGCTGAGTATAGGGAAGCTTTCACAGCGACTGTTGAGTGTGTGTGGCTCAGACGCCTTATGGCTGATTTGGGTGTTGGCCAATCTTCTGCCACCACCATCTTCACTGACAGTCAGAGCACATTGGCAGTTGTGAGGAACCTTGTGTTCCATGCTCACACTAAGCACATTGAGGTGCATTATCACTATGTCAGGGAGAGGTTCTCTGCTGGGGAGATCAACTTGGCATATGTGCCCACGTAGGAGAACATAGCAGACCTTTTCACGAAGGCTCTGCCTAGGAGAAGTTTGAAGCTTTCCGCAAAGCTTTGGGCTTACTTCCTTTTGTGGAGTGATTTCCACATAGGTTGGACTTCCTTATACATGAGTGCCAGCTCATTGTTCCGCATCACTCCCAGGGGGGATTTGTTGATATATTTAGGTAGTGATGTGTGTGAACACACTAGGACCGCCGGGGCACTTTTTTCCCTCTTTAGGAGGTTTTTTTCCCCCGGCTTGTATATACGCCTATTGCCCTAATGGGCTACTTATCTTTGTACATTCTCTAGTAATACATTCAGTATTGTGTGTTTTGTGCTCCAAGCTTCTTCTTCTTCCTTGTGTTGTTCGCGTGCTTCCACAGACATCTATCTCCAACACCTATACTATTGAGAGAGTAGAAATCAAGGTGGCCATTCAAACAATCTCAATAGATCTATTGATCAGTTCTATACTATTGTGAGAATAAGAATCGATCTAGCGAATCACACAATCACAATAGTGGTTTATTTAAAATTTTAGTCATCAACTTATACAAGTAAGAAATGCTTTCGTGAGTCGAACATGTATACTGTTGATGATTATAAAACATAAAACTAATTATATAAATACAAATCATACATATGTAAGGGATGCATATGTGAATCATACAATATGTATGACATAATAAACATAATAATAAAATAAAGAATAAATGAAAAATAAAGCAATATCTGAATGCTATGTTCAAGAAAGGGCTCTATGAATGGTATGGTAATAGTAGAGCTCTATGAACTTGTGAAGAAGCACATGTGAAATAAACTTTTCGATCCAATGAAAATATATATCTTTTATTTGAATGATTTGATTTCTTTGAATTAAATGATATGGATTCTTTTGAGGTAAAATTAGTGTTTTTGTTTTGCTGATTTAAAAATAAAATATGGCAAGAATTCTAGATGTGAATAATGATCTTGATCATGCTGAATCTCAAAGGATTTTGTCTTAGCAGCATGCTTAATGGATTAGCACTTTTATTCCACCAAGATTTAGAGCTAGAGGGATTAGAAGGAGAACCATTATCAATGAAAGAAGTAAAAAAGCTATGTCCAAATCATTTTGTTCATGATGTTCTCTTTTGAGTTACAGGAAGGGCGAAAGAAATAGCACCATCAAAGCTTTTTGACTTACAACACAAAGGATTAGTAGAAGGTCTACTTCGACACTTTTTTCAAGTTGAAAGATCATTACCAAATAATAACCAAATAGCACTATGATTCATTCAAAAAAAGATTTTGTACAAGATATTCTTCATCGACTTGTAGATTGGGATGATCGCCTGATGAATATAGGTATAGGTTTGGGTCATCCTCAAAATCATGCAGAATCTCGTAATCATGGAAATGAAGGCCCTCTTACTTGAAAGCGGCCCTACATTCTGCTACTTGAAGAACATAACCTTATCCATGATTTATCACCATAAGGGGCAAAATTATACAATGAAGGATTAACAATTCCTTGATTACAAAGAACAATTGATGATCAGCAAAAGAGGATTCATGATTTAGAAAATCAAGTGGAAAATTTACAAATAACTCTTGATGCATATGAGAACAGGTATGGAAGACTATCAGAGGCATCGTAATCTTTTGAGCGGTTCACTACCGATAAATTATTCAATCAACAAAACACTGAATAGACAAGCCACTTTTGTAATCAAAGACATTACTTTATGATAAAGACAATCATTTTTTCAATTGAATCTAACCAAGGTATCCAAAGTACATCATTTTCTTCATTTTTAATATCCTCATCTATTACATGTACCATGTCATCTATTTCTTCCATGTCTGAGCCATCGTTGAAATCTACATCTAGATCATGATCACTCCATTAATCATTTGTTAAACTCTCATGAGTTTGAAATTCTCCAAAAGTTTGTTGTGTTGTTGTAGAAGCTATCTTGGTTGGAGCATGTAACAAATGTATATTACAAAAAACATATACCAAATCATTAGTAGATGATACACCTAAGTGATTTCTTCGTTTTGAATAAAGAAAATCATATGCACTCCAATTATGTTCACAAGTACCACTTGAAGTTGTTATTGAAAGCACTCTTATAGCTATATGTTGCAACTCCACTGCTTCACCTCCATACTCTTTCCACCATATAGGGGATGGATGCCTTTGAATCGCTTTAGTGTGCCATAAATCTCCAAAACATCCTTCTTGATTGGCATAAGCTACTCTCTGGTGGAATCCATCTCGACCACCTCTACTTGGAAGTAATGATTGACATGTGGATTTGAAAATTTCCATGACTTCTTTGTTTGATGCTTGACCATTGAGTTGAAATGTTGCATCCAATACGAACGTTGTTCCATGTAAATGAGTATGCATTTGCATCCATCTTTTCTCCGCTAATGATACAATCTGTGTTTTTTCTCATAATGAAAATTAATTAAAGTCTTTCCTTTTTTTAATAGATTCTGACATAATCCAATAAACTTTTCCTATGACAAACTTACGAGTATCAATTATTTGTAAAAGTTCCACAAAATGTTTAGTAATACCGATGACTTTTTCAAGATTATGCCAAAAATTTTGTGACCATATTAGAGACATACACTTCCAAGCCACAACTCGATAAGAAGGATAATTCTCTAGCCATGCCTCCCATCTTTGATTAGCAATCATTTCTACAAGAGGTAGCTTGATTTCCAATAATCCACTGAGCACAATATCGACACTTACAAGTCGTGTAGCACAGAAGATATGAAGTGCTTTATTGGGATATTTTGAGCAAAAGAGCAAATATGAAAATTGATGCTCTCTGATAAATTTGACCACATGATTTGCATCTAATAAATTTTGTTTAATGAAAGATAATCTACCTATATCTTTCAATAATAGATTTAGTGTATGAGCTCTATATGGAACCCAAGTAATGCCTTCATACTTGTTTTGAATTGCAATTCCAACACTTCAAAAATTAGATGTATTATTAGTCCCTATCATAGTCACATTCTTCGGACCACCCATGCGTGATATAGCATGTTCATATATCTTTACAGGAAAAGTTGAACTTTTATCTTTAAGAGAAGTATCAGCAACTTCCAAAAACATGCTTTTCATCAGACATATAACCATGAAATTAATCAATGGCTTCTTCTAACAACTTGTTAATCCATCGAGTGCTATTGTGCATCCATATATGGGTACATAATCAAACATTGTTCACTTTAAAATAGCTTCAATAATTTTCTTCACTTTATCTACATATTTTGTTTGCATTTTATTGTAACCTATTATGGTGAATCCTTTCCATGCAGTTGACATCAAAGCATCTTTGAAAATAGGATTATAAATGACATTGAAAGGAATCCCACATGCTAAAAATGCTTGAGTCCATTTAAGATGAAGCTAAAGACACTATTGCTTTTCAAAAGCTATAGGTATTGTATTATGTGATTTAGTACAGACAAAGCATGATGACACAGTATTAGATCCACAGTTATTACTACATTCACTCAGTCCACTCTTTCTTGATGTAGCTAGAGAAAATGGAGTACATTTATCTTGATTATTCTCCAAAATAGTTTACAATACTTGAGTAGAAATATCATGAGAATCCTCTGTTGTCATTGATGCATCTACTTGTTCTTGCTCTATACCTAGACTACTTCAAAAGTGTTGTGAACTACTCACGCTTTAAATCTTTTTGATGTGATACCTGGAGATTTACATTTGTGTGCATAACTTGTAAAATGTACCCATATATCACTGTCTATATTAGAGCATCCTACCACATTATTACCTATACTAAAAAGATGCTCTTTTATCTGAGTTGCATTTCCTACATAACAATGTCCACAACATTTGCATTGTATTGTGGATAGTATTTTTCCCTCTTGATGAATAATCACATATGAACATTCTTTTCCCTTTCCCATAATGCTTGCTTTATGAAGAATTTATATCTACAAATAGACAACATAAATCAATATCAAATAAGATATACATTCCACTAACTATATATCTTAAAATATATACAAACTACTCTGAATCTCTCTTAAAGTTTTTAAATCTATTAATCTATGTATTTACATTTTCTATATATTAAAGTTCTCAATCATACACATGCATACTACTGTGAAGTAAGAATCATTGTCAAGTCAAAAAATCACAATAGAGTTTAATTCTCAATGATACACACACATACAACTACACATACCATTGCAAAGTAAGAATCGATGTTGAATCAAACAATTACAATAAATTTTAATTATCAATCATACACACACATACAATTACACATGAGAAGTAAGAATCAATGTTGAGTCAAATAATTATAATAGATTTTAATTCTCAATCATACACACAATCATCCAATAGTTTTTACTCACAATCATACATACACATACACATGCACATACACAATCACATTAGATTTTTAGTCACAATCATATGACATGCATGCGCATAGAGATACACATACTATTGTGAAGTAAGAATCAATATTGATTCAAACAATCACAATACTTTTTTACTCACAATCATTCACACACATACATATACTATTGTGAAGTAAGAATCAATGTTGAGTCAAACAATCACAATAGATTTTAACTCACAAACAAAAATAATTCTCTTTATTGTTTTAATACTAAAATACTAAATAGTTTTAACAAGAGCTTATACCTTGTTCTTTGTATGACACTATAAGTTCACAAAAAAAAAGTAACTCCTAAGAGAAATAAATCTAATGATATTCTTTTATAAAACAATATTCAACCGAATTATTTTCGATTGAAAAAGTATTCCATGGATAGGTTTTCGATGAAATAGATTTTGATAAAAAAAATTTCAATCAAAAGTGCTTTTGATAAAAAATGCACCAAAATGCCATCCAAAAAGTATTCCCTTTTGTTTGAATAATCTAATGTGGCACTGAATAATTTGGTCAAATAATAAGGGTTTGACATAAAATTCCATAATTATTCACGGATAAGCAAATTCTTGAATAAGGATAATGCAACCTAGCTTATAGATAGATAGATAGATAGATAGATAAATAGATAGACAGATAGATAGATAGATAGATAGATAGATAGATAGATAGATAGATAGATAGATAGATAGATAGATAGATAGATAGATAGATAGACAGATTGATAGATAGATAATAAGATAGATGGACAGACAGTCAGACAAACAGATAGATAGATAGACATACAGATAGATAGACAGATACACAGACAGACTGACGGAATGGTTGATAGACAGACAAATAGATAGACAAACATACAGATAGACAAATAGATAGATAGATAGAGCCACAAATAAACAAACATACTGACAAACACACAAATAGATAGACACACAGACAGACAAACTGACACACATACAAACAAATAGACAGATCGACAGACAGACACACAGACACACAAACAAATAGATAGATAGATAGATAGATAGATAGATAGATAGATAGATAGATAGATAGATAGATAGATAGATAGATAGATAGATAGATAGATAGATAGATAGATAGATAGATAGATAGATAGATAGATAGATAGATAGATAGATAGATGGATAGATAGATGGATAGATAGATGGATAGATAGATGGATAGATAGATGGATAGATAGATGGATAGATAGATAGATAGATAGATAGATAGATAGACAGATAGATAGACAGATAGATAGACAGATAGATAGACAGATAGATAGACAGATAGATAGACAGATAGATAGACAGATAGATAGACAGATAGATAGACAGATAGATAGACAGATAGATAGACAGATAGATAGATAGATAGATAGATAGATAGATAGATAGATAGATAGATAGATAGATAGATAGATAGATAGATAGATAGATAGATAGATAGATAGATAGATATATACATAGATAGATAGATAGATAGATAGATAGATAGATAGATAGATAGATGGATAGGTAGATAGATAGGTAGGTAGATAGATAGATACATAGATGGATAGAATATAGATAGATACATAGATAGATAGATAGATTGATTGATTAATAGGTAGGTAGGTAGGTAGATAGATAGATAGATACATACACACATACATACATACATACATACATACATAGAAAGAAAGAAAGATAGATAGATAAGTAGATAGATAAATAGATAGATACATAGATAGATTGATAGATAGAGAAACAGATACATACATACATTAATACATTATTAATACATATATAGAAAGAAAGAAAGAAAGATAGGTAGGTAGGTAGATAGATAGATAGATAGATAGATTGATTGATTGATTGATTGATTGATAGATAGATGGATATATAGGTAGATAGATAGATAGATAGATAGATAGATAGATAGGTAGGTAGGTAGGTAGGTAGGTAGGTAGATAGATAGATAGATAGATAGATAGATAGATAGATAGATAGATAAATAGATAGATAGATAGATATATATTCAAGCCGAGGCAGATTAAGCTTCATCTGAAGTTCCTCTTAAAAAAAATACGATCCCTATACCTCTAATTCCCAATCCAGCTACATATTTTGAAACTCACAGCCTTCAATTTGAGTGTCCGGCCAATTCTGAGGATCAAATTCAGGTCCCGTAGCCAACCCTTGGAACCTCCAAGGCAAAAGAAACATTTTCTATTGTAATTTGGATGGGTTAAACTTGATGGTAAAGAAGATAAAGCTATTTGGAAAATGGTCAATCGCTCTCATTCTTCTCATACTTTTAACTACAGGTACGAGTACGGTGTATCTCTTGTGGTTCTACTGTGACGCAGTGGGCGCTGGACACGCCAATCACGAGAGTACGTTCACGAGATATGCGGCCCTGCAGGCTGCCATTGATGAGTTGCAGTTGTAACTTCTCGTACACTACCCAGTGCGAGAACGACAGCTCTAAACACTAGACAGTGCGAGAACGACAGCTCTGAAACTTGTCCGTTTCATCGACTATTGTCCTTTCCTATTTCAAATTGCCCCCATGACTGCGCTACCGTACTTTGTACACAGACCCCTCTCCTTCCCATAAAATGCATGCTTACAGCTTACCATTCACCATCTCGCGCGCCTTTGTTTCAGCTTTGCATACATACATTCATCATGCTACTTTCCGCCTCTGCGTAGTCACTACTTACCATTGACCATCTCCACTGGCTCTGTTTCAGCTTCGCATACATCCATTCATATCGCCTTGCGCTGAACGGTTGCCTGCGTATGCATTCGCATGAAGATGACAAAATCTCCAAAATGAGCTTCATTCTGTTGTCGCTTTCAATTCTAAATGTCTCTTTCACTCATGAGGAGTCCTTTTTTTTTTAAGAAATAGAGACAAAATTTGATTAATGAAAAAAGGTTACAATGTGTCTATTCCTCGTCAAGTTAGAATGGGTGAATGTTCAGTTTGCGCTACTTTGAAAAACATGGCAAAGGGGGCTACAACACCACAGGAAAAGAATAATTTTAAAAACCTTCTTAACAACCATCGTGAGAGTCAAGCTTTAGAGAGAAAGAAAGCAATTCATCATCGAAGTAAAGCACTCAGAAATATGGAGCGTTATATGTGTTTGTTGATCAATGGTATGGATAAAAAAAAACCTTGTTTGCCACATTTTTATCACATCCCTAAGGACATTGGAGATGAAGACCTTGTGCAAATGCATTTGGTTGGTGCTTTGGTATACAATGGAACTGTAATGTCCAAGGTTTTCTTCATATATCCGAATGTGCATAATGATCCAAACCTTACAGTTACTGTCATTCATCGTGTTTTGCAATCATGGAAGGGTCTTTTGCCACCAACTCTATATTTGCAACTTGATAATACTGCAAGAGAGAATAAAAATTCTACAGTCTTTGGATATTTAAGCATGCTTGTTGAAAAACAGGTATTTCAGAAGGTTAAGGTAAATTTCCTTCTGGTTGGCCACACTCATGATCACATTGATCAAATGTTCAGTACTTTCTCTAAGAAGTTGGCACGTAACAATGCTTTTACTCTTTCGATTTTATCTGAGCTGATTTCAGAAGCATATACTCCAAAACCAGAAGTTCAACACCTCACACAGATTTATAACTTTAAGCACTTTTGCTCAATGGGCCTTGATAACACTGCTAAGGTTTTGGCTCCATTGCACAATATTAGTTTCAACCATGTATTCTTGATGAGGAGGGTCGATGAAATAAACCTTTTATTTGCAAAGCAGTATTCATCTTCTCCTGGGTGGGAGCCTAAAGAGGGATGCAGATTCTTATTGCAGGTGCCTAATTTGTCTACAGTGTATGGTGCAGAACAATCACCATACGAAGATAAAAACAATACAGAAAGATGTGGAAATGTGGTTGATCAAAGTAAAAGATGGATGCATGCACTCATTGAAAAGAAGAGACATATTGAGCGTGCAAAAAAATATGATGGAGATCAAGATGTATCTTGGTGGGAGGACTTTTCCAATCATCAAGAAGAGATTATACAGTATACAATTGCAGGTCATTGGCAAGTTGATGTTCCATTCACATGGGATTTTTGTACACAAAGATCCGTGAATGTGGCCCAAGCATGTAATGCAGATGCACTTCAAAATGCACTATGATTCTAATATGAGGGCTTAAGCTTCCTTCAAATGCAATGGGATGATCATTTTGCATTAGAACAGCACATATTCCTGAACCACTAGCATCAGTAACGACATGAAATGGTTGTGAAAAATTAGGTAACTATAAAACAGGTGCATGTTTGAGTTTTTCAAAGGATTGCTATTGGCTAACTCCCCATGAAAATTTTATTTTCTTTTTCAATAATAAGGTAAGAGGCAATGCTAAATAAGAAAAAATTTCAAACAAACTTCCTATAAAAACTAGCCAACCCAAGAAAAGAATGAACATCATTGCTTGTTTATGGTTTAGGCCATTCTACTATAACGTTAATATTTAATGGATCCACATGCACTCCTTCACTTGAAATAATATGTCCTAGATATTCTAATTTACATTGAAAGACGTAACCCTTTTCAGGATTAGTGTAAAGTGTGTTCTCTCGTAGCAAATGAAAAACTGTTTTAAGATGCTTCTCATGCTCACTATCATTCTTACTCTAAACAAGTATATCATCGAAGAATACAATAACAAAATCTTGATAATCAAGAAAAATGTTGTTCATCATTCGTGCAATGTAGCAGGAGCATAAGTAAGTCCAAAGGGCATTACCACAAATTCATAATGGCCAGTTTGTGTTCTAAATCTAGTCTTAAAAATATCACTTTGTGTCATACGAATCTGATGGTAACCTGATTTAAGATCAATTTTACTAAAGACACGAGCTCCTCTTAATTTATGATCAGCTATTCGAAGAATAGGGTATCTATTCTTTATTATGATCTTGTTAAGAACTCTATAATCAATGCACATTCGATAAGTTTTATTCTTCTTCTCTACTAAGAGAATTGGTGTTCTAAATGGGGAAGAACTAGGCCTTATAAGTCCTTTGTGGAGTAATTCTTTCACTTGGTTTTCTATTTCCTTTTATAAAACAAACCTAGGACTTTATTAAGACATCAAGGAATTCTAATGAACTTCAAGTGAGGATAAAAACACTTTAAAAAGTAAAGTGCAAATAACAACATCCCTGGCCCTCTCAGTGCTCGAGACATTGCTTTTTCCAAACAAGAATAAAAAGTGAATTGAATTGCATGCACACCATATGAAACATATTCCAATCCCTTATACATTCTTGAATTACTAGAATAATAAAAAAAAGGATGTTGCATGATTCCAAGTGTAGACTAAACCAGATCTTCTTGTGAGGCAGAGTGCATATGTCCTTCTAATTTTGGCAACTCTTGACCAAAATACTCTACTTACCTTGCATATTGCCAAATGGCATGTAACTCTAGTGTGTTTTGGAGATACTCAAACTCTCTTATTGGAATCTGCTACAAATGTTGTTGAATTCACACTTGGATTCCCACATATCTCCCACATCTCCTTGTGGCAGAACTAGCTCATTGAACCAATGTGTTTGAGTGTTCATGCACTCAATTTGTCCGATAAGTGAGTCCTAAATTGGTACGTGCCTCAAATCTTTGAATTGTGTGGGTCTCTCAATGGGATGGCCCTCAATTGGTAAGTTAATGATGTCCATAGGCTAAGAACTTGTTCCTACTTCATCCATTGCTTCCTACAAAGTGGATGGTGCCTTGTAGATCTGCTATAATAAGAAGAGCACAATAGTATTGTCTAAGAAACCTAGTGAGACCTTGTTCCCTTTAGAATACCAACATGTCTCCCTATAACCCTATGTGTTGTTTTAATGGTTGTGCGAGTGATGTTTGTGTGGTGTACCGAGAATGTGCATTAGTGTGAATCCTAGATGAATACTCGGGCAATGCATTAACTCAGCTGGTTCAGGTGGTAAATTACAATGCTTGAATTTCCAAAGTTCCCTTATGGGGTTACAAGATTGTTGTTTGGGTTTGTACATGGTGTTTGATGATGACATAACTTGGTCATGGGACTTTTTCGGTACCCATTTCCAAGTTGTTCTAAGAAGAACTTTACATGATGACTCGATTGCAACATCGTTTTTTGTATGTTTCAAAGGCGTGAGGATGGACTTTGAAAGATTAGAACCTAAGAGGTTATGTAGCGAGCACATCTTAGGCACCTAGATTTGTGCATTATTTTGGTTAGCCTTCATCGAGTACTTTGGTACATAAATATGGAGTTCTCTTTGAGATGGATTTCCTCATTCTTCTGTTATGTGTCTCCTTGGCTTTCTCATTTGCTTCTCAAGCGATGGCTTTGATAGCCAGGGAGCAACTGGTTTCTCATCCTTTCATAGAAAATCTACTTCATTCTAGGAACCATTTTTCTTCAGGGTTTGGTTGGTCTTCTTGATGCACTAGTCTATTTTTCTACTTTGCATACCTCTTTTTTTAGCTCATGATACAATGCAACGCTTTGGAAGAGAAGGAAGTTCCATCGACTCTTGAGCTTGTTCTTCAAAGATCAAATTCTTATGTACTAGAGAGCTTGGGACACATACAACATCTTTTTCTTCAAGATGTCTTAGAAAAACTAAAAGCCTATGTGGGATCTAGATTGGTGACCATGTTACTTTCTAATTCTACTATGAGACGTTGTTCACATACCCAAACCTGAAGAATTTTACTTCTAAGGTTTAAGTTGACTTCATGATCATAGATCTAGTCTTGATCCAAGATGAGAAACTTTGTGAGATCTTCATCATGGCATACTAGCATTTTGATTGTCATAGGGACATCTTGAATTGACATGGGAAGTTCCATCTCACCCATGCAAGGGTTTTCCACACCTCCTAATCTAATGAGATAATCCTTAATCAGGTTCATGTGAAGGTTCAAGTCTTGGCAATAAGAATACCATATTGCACTAGTCACGCTTGAATGAATCAATGCTCTAATTGTCTTGAATGTTGTGCATTGTCCTAGCTCAATTGAAATAAATGGTCATTAACCAATGATACTAGGAGAGGAATTCCTCTTAGTCTCGCACATTTCAATGTGATATCGATGGGTTTTAGAGAGGGAATGATCAGTGTTGTTTCTAAGCTGGTATAATTTTTTAGTCTTTTATCACATATTTCTGAAATTGTTTGGCACCTCAAATTAGGGTTCTTCCTCTTCTTGTGTGGGGGATTGCTTCTTTAGTTTCATCTTCTCGCTCTTGGCATCTACGTGCATAGCCAACCTCAGCTTATGCTTACACTATTCTTTTTGTTGAGTTTTAGCCTCTACCAAGAGTAAATACTCTTCTTGTGAAGCACAAAAGGGCTCCATTACGGTGGATTCTAAATCCTCTTCACTTATCTCTATTAGTACATCTCTACTAGGATCACATCTTGATGGTGGGCTCAAACATGAGAGGTTCCATCATGAATACAGAGATGTCATAGCCATCTTCATCACAATGGGCTCTCCATTTTTCCTCATTTAGAACTACGTCCATCTTGGCTAAAATTTTTTCCCAACCATGGATTCAAATTCCTCTTCTAGAATAATCATAGGTGCATAGGCTACATCTTGAGGTGATCAAGAGTTTTCAAAAGCACCTAAGTTTCTAGCATCCATGCACTTTTACTTTTCCACTACAACTTTATACATCCATAAGTGTATCCTCCTACATCCATGAATGATATGATCTTATGGAGTGCACTGATTCCACCTCATCTATTGTTTTATGGAATAGGTTCCATTGCATAGATGGTACATCTCTATGAGAATAGCGTTGAGATTGACTTTGGTAGTTACCCCTAAGTGTTGTAAGTACAAGGAATTGGTTCCCCAATCCTGCACTATCTAGAATTGTGTCATGAATGGTCCACATAAAATTATCTCATAGACATGATTCCTTCGGAACTCACATCTAGAAAAATGTATGTTCAAACTCTACACTACAAGTAGTGAGAGTAATTCCTTCTAGTGGTCCTAGGGGTTTCTCTATATGCCCATCTCCCATTTGCATCTTCATCCTTGGTCTTAGAGCTAGTTTGCCCCAATGTTTCCAAAGGGAGGTGGTGGCAATGACAACTCCTGCACCTAAACCTAGGATGGCCTTTGTTGTATAGGCCTAGTAGGTCATAGGTATATAAGTGTTTCCTTATTCTCCTTCACTCATATGTCCTATCTTATCTATAGGTATCTTAGGTACCTTCTTGTGAGTTCTTGTCTCATAGTGTGAATTAGCAATTTTTGTCAACTGGTTTGATATGTGTTGCCACAGCTCCGATTTGATTCTTAGTAGCTCCTCTAAACTGAAATGACATTGCACTTTAGTATTCTTGAATACTTTTTTGTTCCTAGGTAGGACGGATTCGTCCTTTCCAACTATGATTGTTGTATATTATGGAATCATGGAAGGTTAAATGGATTTTTAATGTTTTAAATGTCCAGAAGGTTTTAATGTGGTTGTGTTTGATATAGCAGGTGAAGAAGCATGAGAGCGTGGATATAAGTGGATGTGTATAAATAAATAAATTTGAATATTTGAATATTAATCGAAGACTTCTAGAATAAGTTATATTTAGGTTGTAAAAGTAGTGGTTCGCTTAGAAAGGGACGCCTTTTGTAAATAAAGTAGCTTTTCCTAAAATTCGCTTCTAAAAGCGATGGCTCTCATGTAACTTATATTTTCAGGATGTAATAGAAATAAACCTATAAATACGAGTACTCTGATAGACTCATCCATCAGAGTACACGGGGGGAGATTGCACCCAATATTGCATTGAGTATCTTTGTGTTTATGATTCCTGTTCCGTCTTTTGTCTACCTTTGTGTGTGCGTGCACTGAAGATCCTGATAACAATGATTATGGGAAATATCATTTGAATAGACATAGATTCCCAATGGTCTATAAAGTGAGGTGATTCCTATAAGGAATCAGATTCATATTCTAGTCATTCATTTGATTGCATGTCTTCGTGCTCTCCATAGATAGAGGGAATGCATTGGAGAATTTATCATGAAGATCATCCACTTCTTGGATAGGAGGAGGATTCTCTCTCTGCTTGGCCCATTTCTCCTCTTGTATCTCTCCCAAGAACTCTTCGGAGTAATGATCTATTGAGGAAGGAATTTCACCATCCATAGAGTTAGGAATATAAGCTTCCTCTGGTGGTAAGATTATCCTTTCACTTCCACTACTTTGAGCTTCTAGAGTAGCTTTGGTTTCATTGAGTTTGTCTCATTGAAGATACGACTGGCATCCACCATAAATTAAGCTAGTTCTACCATTTATGCACAAAGCTTGGTCCTCTCAAACTCTCAATCTAGTTGGGGATAATGTTTATCTAACTTAGTTATGTTTGACCCTTTTTTGAAGTTGAGCATGGTAGGCCTTGAACATCATGTCCAAGCCTTCAAGAGTAGGATCTGCTAATATTGATCGTGCTCTTGGTTGGGGTGGAATGGATGGTGGGGTATGAAGTGGTGGGTTAAATGAAGGTGGTGTGTGAGAGGAAGTTCGAGATGTAAGTTCAACTATTTTTGTTTTCATTTCTTTAAGGCTCTCTTATAATTCATTTAGTATCCAAGGCCATTGTCTCTTTATTCTCTCTTGTCTATCCTCCCAAGGTCTTTTTCTCTTTTTACATGTACTCTCTTGCTCTCTAGCCTCTGACTTCTTTTCCTCCTCTAATTATAGGGCCTTCTCTAGAGCTTGTGCTCTAGTAACTACTTGTACAAGGGTGATATTAGACACACTTCCTTTAGGTTCTACTAACAAGCCAATGACATTGATTGGAGTGATCGTTTGCACTTTGGCTAAATTTTTAGGACAATCTCTAAGGAGATGATCTTTTTCTGCAATTAGGGCAAAAGCCTTGGATCACTATGGCTTAAGCTTGCCATAGAGGGGGAAGTGGACAATCACAGACAAAGTGGTCTCCCTGACATTTGTAGTATGGGCTTGTAAGGGCTTGAGGTCTCATTTCTCTTAATTAATAAGTGGGTGGCGTTGGTTGGGTGGTACATGCATCTCTCACTTGTTTGTGGGTTTAGATGATGGACGTGGTAGGATAGCCCATTTCCTTAGTACTTTAGTGGTATTCTTGTTGTATGCACACAAGATTCATAATTTGACTAGGTTGTTTTCTATTGGAAACTACACATGAATATCTCATGAATATTCATGGAGTTCATTCACAAGCCTCAAGCTTCAATCTTTGAGCTCTCTTTCATTTTCTCTTGCAAAAGGATGTCAAATAGTCATCGATGCCAAGAGTATGACATCCCTCAAGGTCATAGGACCTTCTCATTATGGAACGGGAATCCATTAGCCAAGGAGAACCCTCCTAACCCAATCACAAGAAATTGAAGAAGAATCCCTGAAATGGATGGAAGCCATTCTCTAATGTGGATAATCAAAAGTCTCATGAGGCCTTCTTCCTCTTTCCTTGAGAGCTAACAGTAATTCACGAGTTTCTTACTTCTTATAGGCTTTCCAAGTGCATTCCATACCACATGTAGGACCATTGGAACCCATTTTCAACACGTTGGTGCTCACCATCCCTCTCTATTGTCGCTCTCTTCAAGTCATACAAATTAATGGTAGCACTTGGTCCAAATTCCTCTCTTCCTTCAAGATTCTCAAGGTAGCCATCCTATAAGAGAAGAATGGGGCACCCACTTTATTAAGGATTTCAAGAGTCAAGATCTTTGAAAGTAAACAATGAATACTCTTAGAAGATAAAGAGCACCATGCTTCGGTTCTCACTACTCATTCCTTAGGCAAAATCAAGGTCACATGATTTTGGTTAATAACAAAACTACAAAAAAAACATGGATCAATAATTCTAGATACATTGGGAAAAGATGAAATTAAACCTTCTATAATAATCAAACATACATGAAAATTATCACAAAGAAATGATAGTCCATGAAGCTAAGGAGGAAACTATTTGGAAGATATTTCCAACAATTTGGAAAGACATTTTAGCTTCAATGTAAAAGTGGCCATACAAGTTCAATAAGTATGTACAAAGTGTGAATTGTTAAGGCCAATGTAAAGATATGAGAAGGTGCTAGAAAAAACATGCCCTAGATTAGCCTAAGTAACTCTAGAGATCTTTAATAGACTCTTTAAATCCAATTTATGCATTTATGCCACCATAGTACTCTCGAACATCATTCTCAAAACTATATGTCAAAATAGATAGCTTCCTTGTACTCATCAACTTGAGAAAACCTTCTATTTATGGAAGAAGGCACTCAAAGTCTTACTCAGAGCTCACAACCTAGTTGGAATTGACTTGAGACCTTTTCACACTTTCAAATGAGAGTTATGCGACAAAGTGGTCATAGGCCTCCATCATGGGATCTACTCAAGAAACCTTGAGACAATGGATTACAATAAATTGGGAGAACAAGGGGTTGCATGTGAAAGAGATCTAGTATTTTCCCAATAGTTACTTCTTTTTTTTTGAGTACTTTAATAGTTCTCTTACAGTTATTTCAGAAGGACAGTGGTTGATAAGAAATGTTCCTATATCTTTTTTCAAACGGTCTAATGGTTTTAATCCAAGGGGACCTAAGCCCACAAAAGTACTTGTTTGAGTTGAATACCCTAAGCTACTAGTAGAGTACTATCCTTGGATAGATGGACTGAGTGGATTGTTGGGTAAAGTCCTTGGATAGAGAATAAGGGGTCCTTTCAATCCTAAATGGGACCCAAGGAGATGATTGAAATTGATATTTCTAAGCCTATCAAAAAATATTTTATCATCAAGGATTCAGATGGTAGCTCTTTACATCAACAAAAGATGATTTATAGAAATCTCCCTAATGCCTATTTTAACTATTATAAATAGGGATATCTCATCAAACATTGCCCTTTGCGTGTGAAATTGGGTAATTTAGAGGACCCTAAAGTCAAACATCAGGATGAAGCTAGTTTTGATAAGAATAATGCTATTAATACATGGAATAAAAGAGCTCCAATCAAATTGCAAAACGAACATCAAATAGGTCAACTCTTATGAATTCTTTTTGGAGGAAGTAAATAATCCGTTTGATAATACCTCGAAAAAATTTTGGAGGTTGATGTTCATAAAGAAAATGGCAATCCTAATGTTGTTGACAACACAAACTAGGATGAAGACATGCACCATGAAGAGCCATCCTAGGGCAATGATGATGTTGGAGAATGGACTCAAGTGATGAACAAAAGGAAAAATATTACTAATACTGGTAAGTCTAGTTTATCCTCGCATATGTTTGATACTCAATTTCAGGCTCATTCATATTTTTCTAAAGAGCTTAAATAGTATGATCATATGTTATCGGCTGCCGGATAGGAAGTTGTAAAATTGAATCTTTTGTTCGCACGCGCGAAAAGTTGTTACACTGACAGTTGTTATCTTTTATATAAAGCAAGGAAAAGAGATGCTCAGTGACGATTCGTGGAATCACCAGACTGTCCGTCTGGGTGATTGTCTGGACGTTGCTGTAGCGTTGTTTGTCTAATTTCTGAGTACTCTAAGTATACTGTGCATATCCGTGTTGTTGTCTATCGATCTGTGTTGCGATTGTGAATTTCATTTACAGACGGTAGATCGTTGTACTGTTGTCTGAGTAAGTCGTTTGCGAGTCTCTATTGGGATTGTTGTGTTAGTTCGCGTATCGTGTTGTTATTCTTTCTTGAAATGGTTTGCCAATGTTTGGTGAAGTCTGTGTAGCTATGGTAGCTTTTCTGGTATTCGGGCTCGTATTGTGTTGACTTCAGTGTCGAGGTCTATCTTCGTACGGCAAAGACTAAGCTACAATAAGGATCTTCCTAAGTTGCATACTGAGTCTTCAGTACTGTGTGTCTGAAGCTATTGAGCCCTCTGTCTGTTTGGCGTTGTCTGATTGTTTGTACTTAGTTGGTAAGGGTTGAATCACTGCTATTGTCTCTAGCATTCCCATAAATTTATGTGCAGAACAGTATAGCAATTTAGTGTATTCGGTACACTTTGGACGGGTTAGGATCGAGCACTGTAAAGCTCCTAAGCATAACAGAGTCCTAACAGAGTTCTGCGCATCCGTATGTTGTTGTATGAAAAATGGTTAGTTTGGGAACCAAGTATAGGGCCTCTGTTTGACAGACCCCTTCCACTCCCAAGAACCCAACAACATTTAAACGCACTTCTGACAGTTAGAACACAGCATTAACACTGGCGCCGTCTGTGGGAAGGTGGCAACAGATCAGATTGTTGCAAATCGATTATGGTAATGCGACTATAGATTGTAAATCGATAGTAATAGTACGTGATTAGTACAAAAGATGATACATGCCGGTTACTCAATCCGGTGAAACGTATCCGAAGAACCAATAGCCTGGGGTACCTAATTTGCTCAGGACGCCTCCAGGAGTTAAAAGCACAGATAGGTCTAACCTAGTTGTCAAGAAAGTAAAGAACATTAGTAAGGATTCCGGTCATATTCCGGTGGAACGAACTAAATCTCTGGCAGATTTCGGTGCGATTTCGTCACAATCTGTCGAAGATATAGTAACTCCAGAATCTAACGGGACGCAGTATGAAGTTAATTTAACATCATTGAGTAAAGATTCGAACTTGTTTACGAATAGAAACGTCTTAGTCAAAGAAATCAGCAAGGGAGAAAAAGCACCCTATATTGGTGGAAAATCGACACATTCCGGTGATATTTCGGTACCAGTTGCTGAAAGGTCGCAGTTTTCCGACGGCGGTTTACCATTTTTTGGTGAATCATCAGTCCAATCACCGTGATTGGGAGTAAGCTTTCCTACATTTGACATCAAGAAGGAAGGTAGCTTGTTCGAAACCGAGATTCGAAACATATTGAACAAGATTATCGACCCGAAAAGTGCACAGGCTGACGATATAGATTCTGACGATTCAGATATTCAGCCTCGGGGTACAGAAGATAGTCACAATACAACCATCAGTGCCATGAACGGGCAACAACAACAACAACAGCAACAACAACAACCATGCCCACCAAGGCCGACTCCAACCGGAGTAACGTACACTAAATTCGGTGGATTTTCAGGAGATGACGCAGATGCTCATGTACGCACATTTGAGATAAGTTACGCAGTGCTCAACCATCCACCTGATCCGGCGTATAAAGCTATTGTCTTCCAGTCGA
The DNA here is from genome assembly GCA_020310875.1 of Ceratopteris richardii. Taxonomy (NCBI): domain Eukaryota; kingdom Viridiplantae; phylum Streptophyta; class Polypodiopsida; order Polypodiales; family Pteridaceae; genus Ceratopteris; species Ceratopteris richardii. The sequence goes on from CM035412.1 coordinate 191,577,150, forward strand.
CATTGGTTAATGAAGCAGCCAGATGGCTTACAAAATATGATATTAACCACTTTGGCACCTATGAAGCGGTAAGGGATGCATTTTTGCAGAGATTCAGGCTAAAGAAGAATCCAGCCGAAATTTTTGACTACCTACAAAAAAATAGACAGAAGATAAATCAAACAGTGCAGGAATATGCCACTCTATTCAGAACCCATTTGAGGCAATTACCACCAGCACATGCCAACCTGCCAGATGACGTTATCACACAATGGTTTATCAATGGATTGACTCCGCAACTTAAACAGATTATGATCATACGCTGTGTAGGAGCTATGACACTAGATGCAGTTATTGCAATGGCTTTGCAGCTTGAGAACAAGGTTGGAGGATTTACAGAAGACTTGGAATGGTTAAAGGCAAATAAAAATGTTGCAGAAGATCCGACCAGAAAGATGTTATGCACCACATGCAAGAATTCAGGGCACACTAGTGCCACTTGTGCACTTAATCAGTTGTTCTGCGCTATCTGCAACACGACCGGACATACTACCGAAAACTGTGCATACAACGCCAAAGTGCAGGGAACCGCAACTGTCAATGCTATTATACAAGAACCAGGACAGCCAACCAATCATTATGTACCTCCGCAAATAAGAAACAACTAGCAACAAGGCTATCGAAATTACAGAGGACAGAGAAATAATAACTACAATGCAAATCGCTGGCAGGCCAGACCAGCACAGGAAAATCCCAATTTGCCACCACCGCGCTGCCATTTTTGTGGTGAATTTGCTCACATTAGAAGATTTTGTAAGGATGCAGCTGAGTATGATCAGAGGAAGAAAGAACATCAAAACCCAATGACTAATATGGTACAAATCACACCAGTAGAAATGCAAGCTGCAGTAATTCAGACCCGATCTGGTAAGCAACTGCAACCAGTAGCAGAAGTCTTTGAACCAGGCATACGTGAACAACAAAGGATGTATGATAAGGCCAGTCAATGGACCACCGCCGAACCTCCAGTGCTTCCAGATCCTATTCCGGTGACCTAGGCTCCGCTAACCAAGGAAGGAACACAAAAACAAGATTCTAATTTAGTAGCAGGCACATCATCTTCAGCAGATACATCCTCTTCAGCCGGCGCATCATCTTCAGAATCCGTGGAAAGCACAATTCAATCACATAAGGCCTGGGAGATTTTATCTAAAGCGTCCATTACTCTTCCTCTTGGCGAATTACTTGCACTAGTACCAGGAGTTCGACAACAATTCCAACAACAGTTCAGTCCTGTACCTTCTTGCATTCCAGCAACAGCGGCAGTGCAACCGGAACCTGATTCTACGATCGATCATTCGGTTCCTTTAATTACGGTATGGTATAAAAATCATAAAATTACACAGGTACTAATTGATGGAGGATCTGGTGTCAACATTGCTACTGCTGCACTGTGTAAGAAGTTAGGATGGACTGAAATCAAACCAGTTCACTTCTTTGTCAGAATGGCTCACCAGTCAAGAGTCCATCCAGTAGGACTTGTACGGAATGTACCAATAACTTTGTAGGGTACTTGGCTGAAGCAAGCTAAGGTTATACAAGATTCGTCTGCACAGGAACTCACTTTCAAAGACAACAATCGTAAATATGTTGTAAAATTAGATGTTATACAGCCTTGCGAATTGTATGCTAGACCGTATTTTGCAGAACCAGTTCATATGTTAGATGGTCTGTCAGATGATGAAGAAGAAGAGTTTTTAAAGAATAATATTGACTTGATCTCCCTAGGAACTGTTGATCTACAATCTGTTGTAGATAATTGGAATCCCGTAGTTTGTACGGTGATGCCTGTAACAGAAGAAGATAAGAAGGAAGATATTGCTGCTATAGATGACGCTCAACTGCAACAACTTTTTAAGCAAGCTGACGATACAGAGAAGCCCCGACAATTTTATGTTCCAGAGGATCAGTTGATCACTTATAATTTAGGAGATGAAGACCATCCGCGTCCTGTCAAGATAAAAGAAAACTTACCGGAAACATTTCAAGCAGACCTAATCCAGCTACTCCGAGAGTTCTCCGACGTCTTTGCATGGGATTACAAAGATATGAAGGGTTTGGACCCGCGCATTTATCAACACAGGGTCATGCTGAAGCCGGAAGCAAAACCAATCAAACAACCAAGCTACCGGATGAATCCGAACTATGCATCACAGGTAAAGGCAGAACTTGATAGGCTACTCAAAGTCGAATTCATTGTACTAGTAGAGCATGCTGAATGGATCTCACCAATTGTTATTGTGCCTAAAAAGAATAAGCAGCTTTGAATATGTGTAGATTACCGGAAACTGAACGCAGCTACGGTGCCTGATCCATTTCCGCTACCTTTTATTGACACAATGCTTGATAGAGTAGCAGGACATGAAATGTATTCATTCCTAGACGGATACAATGGGTATAATCAAGTTAGAATGGCTGAACAGGATATACCAAAGACCGCTTTCATCACCAATTGGGGCGTTTTTGCTTGTACCATAATGTGGTTTGGATTAAGAAATGCCCCAAGTACTTTTCAGAGGTGTATGCAGGAAATATTCTCCCCTTACCTTACCTCGTTTATGCAAGTTTATCTTGATGATTTTTCATTATTTGGCAAGATAGTAGCACACTTGTTCCATTTACGGTGTTGCTTTGAAAAATGTAGAGAATACAGAATCTGTTTGAACCCAAACAAATCTGTGTTTGCGGTTTCATGTGGAAGGCTACTTGGCCACATCGTATCTGCACAAGGTATATAGGTGGATCCAGATAAAATTACAGCTGTGTTAGAACCACCTGTGCCCACTACACCTAAGGAAGTGATGCGCTTCATGGGCCAAGTAAGATGGCATGGTTGGCACTTACGGTGGCTTGCTCATTTGGCAATACCACTGAACAGATTAATCACCAAGACTCCTCGACAATTTGAGTGGACTCGGGAATGTCAGATAGCATTTGATCGTCTAAAGTGTTTATTAACACAAGTTCCCATCTTACAGCCTCCCGACTGGGATCACCCCTTTCATGTATTTGTTGATGCCTCAGATATAACAATTGGAAGCGTATTAATGCAACAAACGAATAAGTGGTTTAGACCAGTATACTATGCAACTCGAAGGCTTGCCCCTGAGGAAAAGAATTACTCTGTAACTGAAAGGGAATGTCTGGGTTTAGTATACTCTGTCAAGAAGTTCAGGCATTATTTACTTGGCCGCAAATTTACTTTTCATGTAGATCATGCTGCACTTGTCTATCTGGTTCGGCAACAGCACTTAGGTGGCCGATTAGAGCGATGGGTTCTGCTTTTACAAGAATTTGATTACGAAGTTATTCATCGGCCTGGCAGTTCACATGCCTTAGCAAATTTCCTTTCTCGCTTAGATTCCGGTGAAGCTCCAGTCGGTGTAGATGACACAACACCGGAAATTTATGTTTCTGAACCAACTAATGATGAAATTGCAGACCCACCTATGCCATCTACATACTATGATCAGATATTGGCCTTTCTTACTGATGGATGCCTCCCTTCTCAGACTTCTACTGCAATACGCAGGAAAATTGCAGTTTTCAGCCGCCGATTTCGATTGATTGCTGGGGAATTATACTATATGGATCACACTGGAGTTTTACTTCGTTGTATTCCACCACATGAAGTTAACTCAGTCATTACTTTGGCTCACTCAATTCCGTCCGGTGGCCATTTTGCAACATATTTAACGCACCGAAAAATTCTGCAAAGCGGACTTTAGTGGCCTACTATATACAAGGATGTATCACAGTTTGTCAAACAATGTGATAGTTGTCAGAGATCTGGACAGCCCCTGCAACATCATCTTTTCCCTCTACAACATGTCTTGCCATTAGAGCCTTTTCAGAAGTGGGGTCTAGACTTTATCGGACCTATTACACCGCCAGCAATACTCAGCAATAATCTTTATATTCTGACCTGTACAGACTATACAACCAGATGGGCAGAAGCATGGGCTTTAAAGTCTGCCACAGCTGTTTTGGTAGCAAAGTGCCTAATGAAAGATGTCTTTCCGCGTTTTGGATTACCTTTAGAGCTTGTTACAGATCAAGGCACTCATTTTGTTAACAATTTAATGAAAGTACTTACACATTCTTTTCAGATCACACATAAATTTAGTTCACCATATTATCCTCGTGCAAATGGTTTGGCTGAGAGTACGAACAAGACCCTGTTGAATATGCTTCGAAAACTCATTCTGGAAGCACTGGAAAGATGGGACCAACTGTTACCTGCAGTCCTGTGGGCATACCGAACTACCTATAAGGTAGCAACAGGTCTAACACCCTTCAAACTAGCTTATGGATTGGAAGCCATAGCACCCATGGAAATTATTGTGCCAAGCTTACGTGTGGCTCTCACTCAGAAATTAATACCAGAAGATTCTTTATCATTTCGGCTAGATACACTCAGAGAACTGGATGAGCACCGATGGCAAAGTTTTCTATGCAGGAAGTACATCTAAGACAAGCTCGAACACATGATCGCTATCTAAAGACCCCAGTTTTTACGGTGGGACAACTTGTACTATTTTCCAATGCAAAATCAAATCACTCTGCTGGCAAATTCAAGTTACGATGGTTTGGCCCCTACCGAATTTTTGAACAAGTGGGCCCAGCAACTTTTCGGTTGATTACTTTTACCGGAATTCCTCTTCCAAAGGTGATAAATGGATCAAAGTTGTGGCCGTATCAACAAGCATCCGATCCACACTGAACGTTCCACGGATTGGCCGCGCATTTTTGCGTTTTCTTTTATTTTCTTTTAATTTTGCGTGCTTAATAAATTAATATAAGTCTGTAAATGTCTGCGTTTTGATAACTAATTATGTCAACAGCCGCCCTGCCCTTTCCAGCTGCTCATGCATGCACACCGAAGTTATGAAGTTATCATCTCAGCATGGCACGATGATTAGTGATTTTGACTGCTCTCCACTGCAGCGCATCTACTTAACCTTCTCCGTTTCGCCGAAAATCGCTATTGTGTTTGCGTGATTTGTATGATTGTGTAAACCCTGTGCTTTGCGTCTTGTGCTTGCGTTTTCTGTGTGCGCCATGGAAGCTCTGGCAAACTATGCTGCTTTCCGTGACGGTCTCCCTGCCGATGTAGGAGAGTTTCTGCGCATACGTGGGTTGGCCAATTTCGCTGAACTGCCGTGGCATTCAGTGGAATCCCACCCGTTCTTTGCCCAGATAATCGCCGCTATCGCTAAAACACCTTCCACCGAACAAAGTTGGGCGATCACATCCCTACCTTCACGAACCGTAATCACCTTCCAAGCTTTTGCTGAGGCGTTTAGACTCCCTCAGCAAGGTCGGGAAAGTGGCCCGAATCTGCCAATAGCCACCATGAACCAACTATTCCCTAGGAGTTCCTCTAACGAATACGCCATCCTCTACCATCCTGAACCTGAGAGATCCGCGCTACAATTCTTAGTAGCCACCCTCAATCTCCAAAAGCGCACATATGGAATATCTCGACCCTTCTACTCCGCCATAGACTTAGCTACCCGAGAACCTATAAATTTTGCATCGTACTTCTTCCACCGCATTCACAAAGAATGCGTTTCGATCATCAAACAGGTAAACAAAGGAGGAATGCCAAGGTCCAGACTGCCGCACATCATATCTTTCCTTTTTTCGGCCATTCTTGCAGCACAACCACCACCCAGAGGCCCGGTCCTGCACCATGAAGAATCGGCCCAATTATTGGAAGATGATGAAGAAGATGAAGAGGAACTCAATCAACTCTTCCGCCGGAAAAGAATTAGAATCAGCTCATCTGAAAATGAAGCACAAGGTTCAGACGAAGGAAATAAAGAAGATGACAAAGAAGAAGCAAAACAGGACGAAGAAACCTTCCATGACACCGCAACATCTATGCAATACGAATCATCAGCATAGTCTTCGTCAGAAGGGCAACAAGAACAGGAGGATCACACAGACTCGGACACAAGCTCGTCCAAAGAAGCATCTCAGCAGCAATCTGAGCAGGAACAGCAAGGAGATGAGGAAAAAATCATTAAAGAAGTTTTCGAAGAGCTACTGAAAGCAGTCGAGTCCACAGCTGCCAACACCGCCGACACCACACAACAATCAACAGAACCTAACCCTGTCCTGCCCACTCCACCACTGGAACATCCGCTCAACCCCATCCTTCCTATTCCACCCAATGAACCCAACGAACTCGCAGCTTCTTCATCTTCATCGCCTAACTACTCTCCACCGAACTCCCAACAACTCCTCACTGCATCCTCTTCTCAACCTCGTCCCCCTCCTCCACTCACGTCCATCCCCGTATTCTCTGAGTTAGCGTCAATGGGTCAACTGCTAATCGATTTATCACAACAACTCCCTGCGCAAATGAAGCAAGTAATAGAAAATATTCGCAATGAATTCCAACATAAAGTAGATCTACTGGAGGCCGACATTAGCCCCCAACAGGAAGAATTACTAGTAGCCAAAGCCGAAAACCAATCTCTACAAGAACAGCTGAAGGAATTACAAGCCAGAATTGCCAAACAGGAAATGGTTACCAGACAGAGAGATGCGGCGGTGGCTGAGCTCACAAAGGAAGAAGAATCATTACAGAATGCGAATGCCGAAATCAATAAAATGAAGCAAGAGTTACATGACAAAGAAGATGCAAGAATTGCATTAGGAAATCTGCTCGAAGAAACTAGAGTTCAACTAGACGAAGTGGTACAAAAAGGCCAAGAACAGTACGATCTCGCGATGAAAACAACCGAAGAACTCCAAAAATGTAAGATAGAATTTGACGAGGTAAACAACATTCTACGGCGAAAACTGACATTAGAAGCACAATTACAAAAAGTAATAACAGATCTCCGAAGAGAAAGGGATGCATATTCCAGAACCATACAGTTTCAGAATCAAGAGATCGAAAGAAGGGAGAATTAGCTGGACAATCAGAAAGAAAGAGTAAGCAAGATGGAGAAACAAGTGGCAGAAATGAAAGTTTCCAGAGATGCGGCCCTATCGAACGATTTCTACCTACAAGAAGCCTTTCTGCAGACGCAAGCAGAAATTTTGCTGACCGAAGCTATAGCTTTAAGTTCTGTAAGAGTAGATGCACAACTAGTAGAACCGGATACTCTCAAACAGCTGTTAGAAACTTTAAAGAAGAAAATTGCCCGAACCTTTAGATTAGCCAGAAACATGTATTTAGACGGCATTATAGAAGAACAGTAATTTTGATTAGCCTGCGGGTTCGAGTCCACCATGCGTGCCAGAGTGTTATCGGCCGCCGGATTGGAAGTTGTAAAAACTGAATCTTTTGTTCGCACGCGCGAAAAGTTGTTACACTGACAGTTGTAATCTTTTATATAAAGCAAGGAAAAGAGATCCTTAGTGACGATTCGTGGAATCACCAGACTGTCCGTCTCGGTGATTGTCTGGACGTTGCTGTAGCGTTGGTTTGTCTAATTTCTGAGTACTCTGAGTATACTGTGCATATCCGTGTTGTTGTCTATCGATCTCTGTTGCGATTGTGAGTTTCATTTATAGACGGTAGATCGTTGTACTGTTGTCTGAGTAAGTCGTTTACGAGTCTCTATTGGGATTGTTGTGTTAGTTCGCGTATCGTGTTGTTATTCTTTCTTGAAATGGTCTTCCAATGTTGGTGAAGTCTGTGTAGCTATGGTAGCTTTTCTGGTATTCGAGTTCGTATTGTGTTGACTCCAGTGTCGAGGTCTATCTTCGTACAGCAAAGATTAAGCTACAGTAAGGGTCTTCCTAAGTTGCGTACTGAGTCTTCAGTACTGTGTGTCTAAAGCTATTGAGCCCTCTGTCTCTTCGGCGTTGTCTGATTGTTTGTACTTAGTTGGTAAGGGTTGAATCACTACTATTGTCTCTGGCATTCCCATAAATTTATGTGCAGAATAGTATAGCAATTTAGTGTATTCGGTACACTTTGGACGGGTTAGGATCGAGCACTGTAAAGCTCCTAAGCGTAACAGAGTCCTAACAGAGTTCTGCGCATCCTATGTTGTTGTATGAAAAATGGTTAGTTTGGGAACCAAGTATAGGGCCTCTGTCTGACAGACCCCTTCCACTCCCAAGAACCCAACAACGTTTAAACACACTTCTGACAGTTAGAACACAGCGTTTAACACATAATAAGATTAAAAAAATACAATAAAAAGTAGCTAAGGATGAAGATACCAATATGGACTCCAATGAGGAGTTTTGTGTGGATGAAAAAATCCCTAGAACAAATAGGAAGGAAACAGTCAGAACTTTTTTTTCTATGTCTAGACCCTCCAAAATCTTTGAAACATGATGTCTTTGATAATGAATGAGTATTTTCTATCTTCTATGCTGATAAGAATGCAGACTGTCCATTACTATATGATGTTCAAATGTTTGCACGAAAATGGTTAAGTGGCTTAAGTATGTTCTGAGGTTGAGTTGTGCCAGTGATTTTCTTCTCCGTTAATGTTATGGATTTGCTCATGCTTGTCTCTCTTAACATAAAGAGCTTAATTGAGCCTATCAGGGCTAAAATTATCAACAAGTGGATGAAAATTTTATCTCTCTTGCCTGACATTATTTATTTAGAGGAAGTTAAAATTGGGGACTTTAATCTCGATGCTAATATGAAGATCCTTTCTCCTAATCATCTTTGGTTCTACACTAATCATGAGAAAGATAACGGTGGGTCTATTATTAGTATAGCAAATAACATTATTCACATTGTCTTTGATTGCATTTGTAGTCATACCAATTAGTGGATTGGGGTAAAGTGTGTCAATCCTTTGAATTATATTGTTGTTAGTTTGTATGTCTCCAACAATTCTCCTGCAAGAACTTCTTGATAGAATGAGTTATCTTACCTTAATGAGGATCTGATTGTTCTTGGTGATTTGAATATGATAATGAACCCAAAACATAGAATTGGTAATAAAAATAACTATATTCATGGGTGTGTGAATACTTCCTAGTATAACCTTATGAATACCAAAAATCTAGTTGAGTTCAGTGATGGTACTAGGCTCACCTACAAAAATAGAAATATTAATAACTACTTGGTTGCTAGAATAGATCACGTGTATTTGAATTTCCAAAGAAATCATGATTTTTGGCGAGTCGATTGTGATGTTGACCATATCTTACTTATTACTGACCATCTCCCATTGATGATCAAAATGCATAGTAATTTGCCTGATTACAAAGCTGGTTGGCCCCATATGGATACCAATCTGCTTAAGATCCCTAGTGTGATTGATCAAACTAAGGATATTTTTAGAAAGCATTTTAACTATTGTAATCATCCTTTTATTGCTTGGGAAAGATCTGCCATTGAGAATCAAAAGTTGTTCTCCTATTATAACCTTTTAGCTAAGAAAATTAGATACACATAAGAATAATGATTCATAAAGAGATTGAGGAAATTAGGGTTCCTAACCTAAATATCTCTAATACCAGTTAGAGGGTTCTTGATCTTCAAGAACGATTCAGATAGATAGTTGTTTGCTTATAGCTCCCTTGCTGCTTCAAGAGAATTTGGGTTGGTAAAAATGATAGACCGAATAAAAGTATGCTTAAGAAGGTTTCAAGTAGGCATACTATCAACATCAAGGAGAATTTTCAAGAAGCTATGAACTTCTTTACCAATGTTTTCTCTATGCCTCCCTAGTGGAGGGAGGACATCTAGAGAGTCAAGGCCTTCATTGCTCTTAAAAGGAAAAAAAAGATTGCTATTGACTTGGCTATTATTTTGGACTTGCCCCTCATGGCGGTGAGGTTAGAGAAACCATTAGTAAATCGAAAACTTGCAAATCTCCTATTATTGATGGAATAGCAAATGAATTCTTCTTGGAGACATTCTCTTGATTTTGCAAGAATTTGTGAGAAGAGGTTCTCTTTCTACCTCTATCAGCACTTTAGTGATAAAATAGGTGCACGAAAAGGGACCTAAGGATGACCTTAGTAATTGGGGACCCATCCCTTTTCTAACTTCTTTGTATAAATTTTTTTCATCCACTTTTGCTAGAAGCTTAGACCTCTCATGGATAAAATCATTCTTCCTAAGCAAAAGGGATTTATAAGAGGTAGATACTATAAGAAAAGAGCCAAGAATAATGATGCAAGAGAATAAGATCGATAGGTGGAGTAGTGAGAAGCAAAATACATTAACAAAAATATAAATAGAAAGAGAGATAGAGAACTTCCATTCTCAAATTGTCAACAGTAATGTACACCGATGATACTGTCCACCCATGTGCTCCCACTATGGAGTTTCAATGGCATTTTGATAGACTCTAGAAAAAGGGCTTTATAGTGCACAGAGCTGAGATTTCATTACAATAATTAGCATGCCTAATCCTATGATTTAGGCATGATCTCTGGGCTGACCAGATACAATGAATCTAGGCATAACTATCAGGATCATCTGTAATTTGGAACATATTGAATTATCTAACTATCGGACTAGATAAACCATTGGACTGGATAAACCACCGGACTGATGGGCTAAACCATCAGACTACCTAGTCACTGAAATTTTCGTATGATTAAAGTAAGCGCACTGCCTAGCCTACTAGATAGACTCACATAGATCATCTAGTACCTTTGTTGGTCTCATGCAGACCCCATCACAAATGTCGAGACTCTCATCATGGCTTCTCCTCATAATGGGGGTCATACAACTTAGAGTGCCATGGATCATTTACAATCATGTGCAGGTGGATCATTGAGTATATTTAACACCCCGTCAATGTCCATTTGCGGTGAACTAGCTTCTTGGTCCAATGCCAAGCTTTTAAAGATGTCGATATAGTTGCTCTCTCCCCAAAGCCTTGGTGAAAATGTCTACTCCATTTTCATTTGTTCGAAAATAGCTCAACTCCACAACTCCGTCCTTGATCAACTCTCACACATAGTGATACTAGATTTCTACTGGCTAAGAATGTGCATGACAAACAGGATTCTTGGCGATGGCTATGCAACTCTAGTTGTTACAATTCAACATTGTAGCATTTTGTTCTTGAACTCCTATATGCCATAGGAACCTCCTTAGCCATATTGCTTCACGTGCAACAATACATGCTGCTTTGTACTCAGCTTTAGTAGAAGATACTCCTACAGTCAATTGCTTCATATTGATCCAAGATAGAATCCTCGAACCCAAAGAAAAACAATATCCAAAAACTGATTCTGTGGAATTAATATCTCTTACCCAATTTGAGTCACAATACCCACTTAGAGATGATCCTTCATCGTAAAGAATAGCATACTCAATGGTTCCTTTGACGCACTAAGATGAAGCCATTTAAATTTACCAAAATCTTGAGCCTTATCACGAAGAAAGTACACCCACATCTTCTTTCTATAGTCATCAACGAGTAACTAAAGTAGGAAGATCCTCCAAAGGCTTGTGTAGGCATTCTTCCACACAAGTCAGCATGCACCAACTCTAGAGGATAACTTGCTCTATTCTTTCTTACTTGTGGAAACGCCTTCCTCTGTTGCTTGCCAATCATGCAAGCTTCATATGGTTCTTTCATCTCTGCAACCGAAGGCGAATACGCAACCATACCTTTTTGATGCATCTCCATCAGTATCGAGCACTCGATGTGGCCAAATCTCTCATGCCAAAGCTTACTTGTGCCCATACTTGTCATAGCTATAAGAGCAAACAACTCATACAGGTTGTTCCTCTTTATTCCAATCCCAATGACATTGTTGTTCCATTTCAAAATCTTAACTCCTATCTTGCTAAAAGACACTTGACGACCCTAATCAGCTAATATGCTACCAAGACTAGATTTCATTTTATTTGTGGAACATACAACACATTTGAAAGCTTTCTAATGCCCCCATTATGGTTAATGAAAGACATCGTCGTACCTCTGCCCTTAGTAGGACATCTTGCATTGTTGCCTACCTTTACCATCATGGGTTCCTCTAGAGGCTACAGGGAACTGTAAAGGCCTTTTTTGCTTGTCATGTGATGACAGGCACCATTTTCCAATACCCATGAGCCATTTGTAGCTAAATCTTCACCTGAGGAAGACATTTCCTCTATCATAACAAACAAATCAAGCTCAATTTTTGCAATGTTGGAAAATTCTTTGCCCTTACCACTTTTCGAAGAGCCACTCTTTTCCTCTACCTTCTTAATGCGACAATCTTGGATTTTGTGGCCTTTCTTCTTGCAGTGAAAACACTCTCCTTGAAATTATTTTATCATTCTTCTTTTTGTCCCCATCTTTTGAAGAATTTGGTTTTCCACCTTTGGCATTTACCAGGAATGCAGCTTCTCCTTTGTTGCTCTCATTCCTTGCCTTGAGCCTTAGCTCCTCTTCCATGAGTAAGGCACAAAATTCTTCGAAAGTTAGTGGTTGTGGTCTGATCTGGGTATTATAGGGCAATTATTAGACCATCAAACTTCAGTGGAAAAATTCAAAGACAACGCCGAGCTAGCTCTTCATGACTTTGGTACACCTACTCCTGCCATTTGATACCATAGATTCTTTGTGTGAGTGATAAACACTTCCACAGTCTCCCTATCAGCAAACCATTTTGCCACTAGTTGATTCTAAGTTCAGAATCCGTGTTCCATGCTTCACACACCTTTATGGTGTGCTTAATAAGAGTCAAAACACGATCAAAAGTACTTATAACTAGAGTGTAGAGTGCATCTGCATTCCTATTCTTCCAAGCACGTAAAAGATCAGCATCGGAGGAATCATTCGAACAAGGTCATTTGAATCCGGCGTTTCTTGGGGCTCACAATCAGGCCCAAGTACAATCTCGAGCAGTTCATAAGAGTCAAGAATAGAAGTGATTTTAAACTTCCACAAGGTGTAATTAGTACCATCAAGTTTACCTTTTGTGAAGGTTGTGGTCATATCTACAATGTTTGGGTGGTTGGCATCAATATTGCTCCGGTTCATGTTCCACATACTCTTGCTGATGAACCCCCTTGATTCCCAACAATAAATGATTATACATCGCTTGACATATTCTCTCTTAAGTCGTTCAAAGACTTCTACATTTGTGCTTTCTACAACACTCAAAACCTTCTAAGCTTTGACACCACGTAAGAAAACAACCAAGAATAATGACGCAACGAAATATGATCAATACTAGAGTAGTGAGAAGCATACTACATTAACAAAAATATAAAAAGAAAGAGAGATAGAGAACTCAGATTCTCAAACTGTCAACAATAATGTACAACGATGATAGTGTCCACCCGTGCACTCCCACTATGGAGCTTTAATGGCATTTTGACATACCATAGATGAAGAGTTTTATAGTGCACACAAGCTTGATTTCATCACAGTAATTAGCATGCCTAATTCTATGATTTAGGCATGATCTCTGGGCTAGTCTGATACATTAATCTAGGCATAACGGTTGAGATCCTCTCTAATTTGGAACATATTGAGTTATCTAACTACTAGACTTTAGAAGCTAATGGACTGAAACCATCAAACTATCGAACTAAACCACCGGGCTACCTAGTCATCGGAATTCCAGCGTGACTAAAGTAAGCGCCCTGCCTAGCCTATTGACTATACTCACATAGATCATCTAGTGCCTTTGTTGGTCTCATGCAAACCTCATCACAAATGTTCGGACTCTCATCATGGCTTCTCCTCATAATGGGGGGCATACAACTTAGAGTACCATGGATCATTTGTGGTCATGTGCAGGTGGAGAATTGAGTATAATTAACAGATACATCTTGGATGCCATCATATCCCTTTGGGAAAGTATGGACTATGCCAAAGAATCCAACCAAGATTTCTTCTTCTTCAAAGTTAGCTTTGATAAAGCTTATGATAGAATGGATTGGAGCTTCATTCTTGAGTCCCACCATGACATTGGTGCTGGGAGAAAGTTCATTAAGTGGGTCAATATTTTGTTTGGCAATGCTTGTTCCAAAATTCCCATTAATGGTCAACTGTTTAGTCCTTTTAGACTCCAAAGATCTATTTGACAAGGTTGCCCCCTTGCCCCTCTCCATTTTTCCATAATCAATGATGCCTTAGCCTGGATAGTGAAGGATTGTATGATTAGTGGTTCCATTTAAGGGATTAATATCCCTGATTCCCCTAGTCATCTTGCCTTACAGAACTTTAATGATGATATTAACATGGTTACGCAAGGTAAATTTTCTTGAGTATCTTCACCTCTTCTGCCTTGCTAGTGGCTCTAAAATCAACCATAAAAAGACCTCTTTCAAGGCCTCTAATGACATTGTCTGCCCTTGTATTTCCAAGATTGACTATGACATTATCCAAAATGGTGAGATTTTCAGACTCCTTAGGATCCTTGTGGGTTTTTTATTGTTACCTTTTATAAAAGTGGGAGTGGTTGATTAATTAATTTAGACAAAAAGCTTTTAAATGGATGTCTTTGCAGCATAATATGGCTCACAAAGTGTTTGTTCTTAATCGTTACATCATGTCATCCATTGTGTACTTCTTGGCTTGTTGGTTTCCTTCTAAAAGATGGATGAATCATGTTACCTCTATTGCTCGTAGATTTCTCTAGGGTGGCATGTAGAGTGGATCTAGTATTCCCAAAGTAGTTTGGGATATTTGTTGTATGAAAAGAGAGGAAGGGGGCTTAGGCATTTTGAGCCCCAATAAAATGGCTAAAAACCTCACTTCAAAATGGATCCTGAGAGGTACTAGTTCCGGGGATTTCTCGGCTTATCTTATCACTAGAAATTGCTCTAAATTGTATGCTAGAGAATACAACGCTTGGAATAATGCTTATCTTTGGGATATTGTCAGTTCTCCTCAAGTTTATGTGCCCACTAGTAGCAAGCTACTGTGCAGCATGTGGCAGGCTTGGATGGAGGTAAAGAAGGAATATCATGTCTCTAAGGATTTTTTGAATAACTATTTATTTATTTTGCAAGATCCCATTTGGATAGGATGGATTTCTCACAGTGAACAAGGGCGACTAAGGATTATCAAAAACACATGCTGGAGGGAGGACTTCAAATCTTGGAAAGACCTCTTGCTTAATGGTGAGTTGATGACTGGTATTTCTATTGCTCGTAAACAAGTTCCTGCTGAGCACAAAAGTATCCTAAGGAAATGATTGGACAGTTGCTCCAAATACAAGGAGATTGGTTTACACTCTATTGCGACATATATGCATGCTGAGTTCAAGAGGAAGAAGCAATCTAGTGATAACCTGGTGGACAAGCTGAATAAGAAGTGGAGTCTTCACTAGAAAACCAAGCACTCGAGATGTAGATTCATGACCATCTCATCTTTTCGCTTGATAGTTGAACACTCAACCTTGCAATGGCTCATAATAACAAAAGGTATCTAGACAGGGAGTAAAGCTAAGAAGATTAATGTTAGTATATGCTTATGTTGCTTATGTCGCAAAGAGGAAGGCCTTGCCCACTTAATCATCAATTGCTCGCATGCTCAATCATTTTTTTTTTTTTTAATAAAAGGAAGTTCGGCCTTAGCCTATTCTCCCGGACTTTAATTAAAGTAAAGAAGAAAAGTTACAATTGAGTGGGACTAGTGCCCATGGGACCCCCCAAATCCCACAATGCAGGGGACGAGTGTGGCAAGCTAGAGGGCATTACAAATGAGGTGGATAAATCTATCATCACCCTCATGTGGGACCCATTTGGGTTTCAACTTGTTGTTTTCAAGGAGATAAATACAGTGATGTCTAAACGGTGGAGATCTCTTATCTCGGGAGATTCTTTTACCTAGAAGAAACAATGATTTCTCGATCGACCATTCCTTAGGAGTTTGGTCAAAATTGATAGCACATCGCTCCCTCCAAATCTTCCAAAGAGTCTCACTCCTGATGGCATTCCACAGCCTCGAAGAACAACCGACCGCCTCACCCAACAGCACCTATTGCCAATTGATTTGGTGTGTGAGTCTCAAAACCCGTGTCACGTGAAGCTAGATAATACAGGACTTGGGGCAATCGAAGAACAGGTGAGCTAAATCTTCGATGCATCGATGGCAACGTTTGCACCATGGTGGCACACCACATATTTTATTCGCCCTTGAATTGGACCAGATTCCCTTATGCAAGATCTACCACATGAGAACAGACTTTTTGGTCTCAATTAGGGGGTGCCAAATAGACATGAACTTTAGTTCCCAACGAAGTTTGGTCCAAGAAAGGCACCACCTCTTGTTGAGGGTGTGATGAACATCTAAGTTCTCTTTGAAGTTGGGTATTCTGGATATTCTCTTACCATTGCTCCATTTGAGGCCCTCAAGGCAAGGAAGATCCTATCCAGAGAGAAGGCGAGAAGTTGAGCGGTCCCACGCCAAACATCTGCATTGAAGAAGAGTCCATTCCTCGAGGGTAACTCTATGTCTCGGGTCTAAGTCTTCGAACCTAATCCACTGGTTGGCCTCTTGTTTCCAGAGCTGTTTCCACTGTTTGAACCCCTTGTTCCATAATCGCTTTGCAGTTTGGAGGTTCCAAGGCTCCACTCCTCTAATGCCACTGATCGGGAACCAAATAGAGTCATTTTGTCTTATTCCAGCCGCCCACTTCCACTCATCACTGATTCTGATGAATTGTTTGGCCTTGTTCCAACTCTTCCAAAAAGAACACACGAGGCTAGAGCCTTTAGGGGACACCGGAAGGGGGGAGAACAAAAGAGTGAGAATCCCTAAGTCGTTCCAGCCAGGATGGCCAACAAAGGTAAGGTCTTTCAAGTTTCTGAATATCAATTTAGCCCAAGAGGACTCACTGTTGCTCCAGGCCTTGATAAGCCACTTAACTGCCAGCTTGTCAGCCAAAGCCACAATATCCAAAATACCTAAGCCCCCTATGTCTTTCGAGCTAGTGCAAGTTTCCCAATTGATTTTGGGGATCCCCCTCCTGTTGGGGTCCCCAGTCCAGAGAAAGTTTCTGCAGATTCTTTCCACTTTGGCCAACTCTTTCTCCTTCGGTCTCTAGCACGAGAGCATGGTTGATTTTTGAGCCTGATGCCACACAAAAGGTGTCAAGGCAACTCCATAACACCTCAATGTTGTTCATATCGTTATGCACAAAGGCATTCATATCATCGGCAAAGAGTCTAGCAATCATTTGGCCATGATTTAGAGGTAGGGAAAGACCCATGAGATTGCCAGAGTCGATGTGATGCTTTAATAGGCGACTAAGGCCGTTCGAGGCAATAGCGAAGAGTAGAGGAGCCAGAGGGCAACCTTGCCTGATAGATCTTTTTAAACGTATGGGCTCAGAGAGCTTAACATTTATATTTATTCTAGTTGAAGTGTTTCCGAGAATAGTAGAAACCATTTTTGTGAACTTTTGGCTGCATCCAAGGTCTTTCAGTGATTGGAGAATAAAGTCCCATTCCAATCTGTCGTATGCTTTGTCGAAGTCGATCTTAATGAATACCAGATCTTGTGCAAATTCCTCAGCAAATGTAAGGCCTTCCCAAGGTCTTTCAGTGATTGGAGAATAAAGTCCCATTCCAATCTGTCGTATGCTTTGTCGAAGTCGATCTTAATGAATACCAGATCTTGTGCAGATTCCTCTCAGCAAATGTAAGGCCTTCCCAAATGTCCACAATTGCTTCAAGTATAGATCTACCTTTGACAAAACCTTTTTGGTCCTCACAAAGCCATGACTTTAAATGACAAGAGATTCTATTGGCAATAACTTTGGCAATTATCTTGTATCCAGTTTGGAGCATGGTAATCGGCCGCCAGTTTTCAATTTTGTTCTTATCTCCCCTTTTGTGAATTAACTTGATGATGCCATTATTAAGACACTCAGGAAGGGCACCGAAGGACAGAGCCTCGAGCCACACCAAACGTAGTGGGGTGGCCAACACGTGCTTGAAGGACTTGAAAAACTCATTGGTGAGGCCATCAGGACCTGGACTTTTTCCATTTGGAAGGGCATCAATAACCTCGATAATTTCGTTCTCAGAAATGTTAGCTTCTAGAAGAGAACTCATGTTCTGAGGGATTCTAGAATGAGCTACCCTTGAGATGGTAGCCATGCAGTCCCGCTTGTGCGGGGAAAGAGGAGTCGAGACCCCGAGGAGATGGGTAAAGTGATCGACGATGATAGATCTGTTCTCGACTTCCGTGCTACATTCGATCCCATTGTTATCAACCAAGAAGGGAATGGATTCCCTAACTTGTTTCTTTTTGAGGATGTTACACATCTCTTTCGATGGTTTGTCGGCCTTCCCCGCCCACCAGTCTTTGAAGAATATCTGAAGATTTTTCCTTTGAATCTCCTCCTCGAATCTTAGTCTTCCCCTGATTTTCAAAAGACCTTGCTGGCATTGCAAGTTACCTTTGTTCACTTCTTCTTCAAGTCGTGAGAGTCTCCGGTATACCTTTTCTCTTCTTTTTTTCCGGATATCTCTTATGGCCTTATGAGTCCTGATCAGAATTTGTCGAGTCCTTTCCACCACACTTCTCCAGCACTTAGCCGGTTCATTACAGAAGGCAAAGACCTCCGCCCAAACTGCAGAAAATTCTTGGTGGACAGAGGGGAGGGAAAATGACGTCTGACAAGCATGGAACCAAGGAGCTTTCCGGAGCGTGGAAATCGATTTGAAAGAAAGAGTAATCGGGCAGTGGTCTGAGATAGTCAGGTCCATGTGTTGGGAAATCGAAGGAATACCCCACTGGAGGATGGTGTTTTGGTCGATGTAACATCTATCAAGTCTTGCTTTCCTCAGAGAGTCCCCCAGTTGGAGGTTAGACCATGAGAACCCCTTCATATCTTTTACCTCGACCAAGTCGAGATGAAGCTTGATTTTATACCATATCTCTTTCTCCTGACCGTCAATAATTTTCCCCTTGTTGTTCCAACGGTCCTCAGGAAATTCAACCATGTTGAAGTCCCCACAGAGCAAAACATTGTGTGAGAGGGAGTCGAGGGAAGTCCAAGTGTTCTCACCATTAGGGGCTCAATCATTTTGCAATTTACTTAGAAACGTTGTGAATGCATCGAGGCTTTCAGTTCTTGGATACCAAGAAATCCTTCTTGGTGTGTTCAAAGGATTAGACATTGTTTTATGGCATTTATGGAGATCACAAACCCTCTCGATTATATCTTGTAGCAAGAATCAGAATTTGTTTAGTAATGGAAGCAAGAATTCTGTTCCCTCTTGTAGAAAAATCCTTCGTAGACTTGTTGATTATTGTATCGAAACTGTTACTAACACAACTAATAATGGGGTCAACACATGATTCTTAGAGCTACCAAGTCTAGTGACTCTGAGGAAAGTGTTGTTGTCTTTGTACTTTGATATTATATTTATCATGAGCTCTTCCATGTGATTGGGAGTTTTTGTCTTTGTACTTTGATATTAGATTTATCATGAGCTCTTCCCTGTAATTGCGAGTTTTCTGTGGGGCTTGCCCTTTGCACATATTTGTAACATTCTGTACTAATATTAAACTTATTAATCTTCTTTGTTGCTCAAAAAAAGATTTTATTATGTTTCTTGATTCATCATCTATTCATATAAAGTGGCGTTACAATGACGTGCATTCGTTTTCTCTCTCATCTAGCTCGCCATGTGTCATTAATATGAACAGAGCATACATTTATGTCGACTAGAGTGAACACGTGATGGCATACCTCCGGAGTCCGGAGCCCGGGCATTTAAACGTATTCTGTAGCACACTAAGCTGCCGGCTCGCGCGCGGCTCGCGAGTTGCCTCACGTGCGGCACGCGCTATAGGCAAATCGTACAGCACAGGCTGCAGCCGAGGAGGGCGCGGCGCACGTGACAACGTCGGGAGTCGACAGGCGGCCGATTTGAGTCTCGAGTCTCGACCGAATTACGGGTTGGCACGGGGAGGCACAAACGAGGATGAAGCAGAAGGACTTCGAGTCTCCGACCCCGCAGACAGGAACGCAGTTGCTTTAATCAGTGGCAATAAGAACCGATAGCTCTCAGGAATGAACGAAAACTTCCAGCGAGAAAGTTAACTATGGCAAATCCTGCGACATCACCTTCCAACGATGAGCTATCTCCGTGATAACTGAAAGCTTTGCTTCCTGGCGGTGTTGCTGCATCTACTCCATTCTACTTGAAACCTTCCACCTACGTAGCGATCTCCGACTTTGCTTTTTGATACCTTCCGGTGATGTAACAATCTCCTGATTCCAATACCTTGTCGAATTCTGCTACTCTAATTCTTATCGACAGATTCTGCTTGCCATTTGCTTCTGAGGTTACGCATGGATCTCACTGGCTCTTCACGCGAATTTTGTGACCGCCACTCTCAAAGATTGCTGATTCTCACTCCTCAGTGACAACTTGCCGCTCGCGCCTCAACTTTTTCTGTGCTGAATTATATCAAGCTCTCCCCTACCATCGAACACTGTATGGAAAATTCTTGGGGATTAATTGTATGGAGATACTACACCCAAGCAAAGGCAGAACCAGCTCTGAAATCCACAATCGCCCCAGGAGGAACTTGAGATACATGATTCAGAATCATGATGGATGCCTGCTCGACTCTCTCGGCTTGCGATGCACACGTCTGCGAAAGCCATGATGCAAGAACTCTAAATGCACGACTCTTTAAGATGTATGTCACGACCCATGATGTATGACTCGTTGAGAATCGTGAACCTTCAAAATTGCAATGCACAACTGTTTGAGAGTCGCAATTGGGGGCCGGCTATGACTTGCTGGAAGTTAACCCTTCAAAACACGCGGCTACAATATGCTGAAAATGAAATGAAATAGACAGGGATTTCAAGTGTATAAAGCCATGTTAGGGTAGTGAAAAATCTAGGCAATGTCATATCCTTTTACTACTTACGCCATTCATCTCCCACCCATCATAATAAATACATGCCCATCGCAAAGTTTTCCATAGTTAATTTGTGCTCTCATATTGCACCCTTGTAGTTTAGAATAATATATTCCTTCGTAGTTTAGAATAATATTTTCCTTCATGATTATTTAATTGGTTCCTAATATTAAGGTTTTGTTTTCATTCAAAGGTGTCTTAGGGCATGACTTTTTCATTTTGCAAGTTCGGCCATGGATTTACTCTTTCAATTATGCTTGAAATATGAAAGAACGTACAGCTTGGGGCCTCCTGTATCCCCCCACTTTTCAAGAGTGGTTTGCCATTTGCAAGTCCCTTTTTTTTTAATAAAAGGAAGTTCGGCCTTAGCCTATTCTCCCGGACTTTAATTAAAATAAAGAAGAAAAGTTACAAGTGAATGGGACTAGTGCCCATGGGACCCCCCAAATCCCACAATGCAGGGGAGGAGTATGGCAAGCTAGAGGGCATTACAAATGAGGCGGATAAATCTATCATCACCCTCATGTGGGACCCATTAGGGTTTCAACTTGTTGTTTTCGAGGAGATAAATACAGTGGTGTCTAAACGGTGGAGATCTCTTATCTCAGGAGATTCTTTTACCTAGAAGAAATAAGGATTTCTCGATCGACAATTCCTTAGGATTTTGGCCAAAATTGACAGCACATCGCTCCCTCCAAATCTTCCAAAGGGTCTCACTCCTGATGGCATTCCACAACCTCGATGAGCAGTCGACCGCCTCACCCAACAACACCTGTTGCCAATTGATTTGGTTCGTGAGTCTCAAAACCTATGTCACGTGACGCCAGATAATACGGGACTTGGGGCAATCGAAGAACAGGTGAACTAAATCTTCGACGCATCGATGGCAACGCTTGCACCATGGCGGCACACCACAGATTTTGTTAGCCCATGCATTGGACCAGATTCCCTTATGCAAGGTCTGCCACATGAGAACAAACTTTTTTATCTCAATTAGGGGGTGCCAAATAGACGTGAACTTTAGTTCCCATCGAAGTTTGGTCCAAGAAAGGCACCACCTCTTGTTAAGGGTGTGATGAACATCTAAGTTCTCTTTGAAGTTGGGGATTCTGGATATTTTCTTGCCATTGCTCCATTTGAGGCCCTCTAGGCAAGGAAGATCCTGTCCGCAGAGAAGGCGGCTAATTGAGCGGTCCCATGCTAAACATCTACCTTGAAGGAGAGTCCATTCCTCGGGGGTAGCTCTATGTCTCGGGTCTAAGTCTTCAAACCTAATCCTCTAGTTGGTCTCTTGTTTCCAGAGCTGTTTCCATTGTTTGAACCCCTTGTTCCATAACCGCTTTGCAGTTTGGAGGTTCCAAGGCTCCACTCCTCTAATGTCGCTGATCGGGAACCAGCTAGAGTCATTTTGTCTTATCCCAGCCGCCCACTTCTAGTCATCACTGATTTTGATGAATTGTTTGGCCTTGTTCCAACTCTTCCATAAAGAACACACGAGGCTAGAGCCTTTAGGGGACACTGGGAGGGGGTTGAACAAAAGCGTGAGAATCCCTATGTCCTTCCAACCAGGATGGCCAACAAAGGTAAGGTCTTTCAAGTTTGTGAATATCAGTTTAGCCCCAGAGGACTCACTATTGCTCCAAGCCTTGATAAACCACTTAACCGCCAGCTTGTCAGCCAACCCAACGATATCCAAAATACCCAAGCCCCCTGAGTCTTTCGAGCTAATGCAAGTTTCCCAATTGATTTTGGGAATCCCCCTCCTGTTGGGATCCCCAGTCCAAAGGAAGTTTCTGCATATTCTTTCCACTTTGGCCAACTCTTTCTCCTTCGGTCTCCAACATGAGATAAAGTAAATAGTCGTTGAAAGCATAACAACCATAACATGCCCTGCCAAGTTGACTTGCATACCTTTCCAATGATTTAGTTTGCTATCCAGCTTGGCCAGCACCCAATTCCATCGTTGGTCCATTGTGATGTCGAAGCCCATCGGGATGCCGAGGAGACGGAGGACTTGACCTCTAGGGATAACTTGACACCCCTGATCTAACAACAATTGGGGTGGGGGTCTGCGGATTGCTCTGAAAGCAGTTTTAGCATGGTTGATTTTTGAACTTGACGCCACACAAAAGGTGTCAAGGCAACTCTAGAACACCTCAATGTTGTTCATATTGTTATGCACAAAGGCATTCATGTCATTGGCAAAGAGTCTAGTAATCATTTGGACGTGATTTAGAGGTAGGGAAAGACCCTTGAGATTGCCAGAGTCCATGTGATGCTTAAATAGGCGACTGAGGCCGTTTGAGGCAATAGCGGAGAGTAGAGTAGCCAGAAGGTAGCCTTGCCTGATAGATCCTTTTAAACGTACGGGCTCAGAGAGCTTACCATTGATATTTATTCTAGTTGAAGCATTTCTGAGAAGAGTGGAAACCATTTTCGTGAACTTTTGGCTGCATCCAAGGTCTTTAAGTGATTGAAGAATAAAGTCCCATTCCAATCTATCATACGTTGTAACTACCCCGATGAGACCCCTTATTTTTGTCTTGTTCAGCACGCTTTTCGAGGATGTCTGTAGGGTATTATTATGGAGTTCGAACACAGAGTTCCACGCATATATCTGACAACCCAGCCACGCACACATTACCTTGAGAGACTCTCTCCCTTTCCCTACATGAGAGTGATCCATGGCTCTACACATGGGTGCCACATAGCACCCATGTGTGAGCCCATTTCAATAACTCTAAAGGGTGGTTCACACCTTTCTTCAGGATAACTCTATATAACATTTACTTCCCCTTAACTCCATTTTTGTCCTCAAAAATGGTACTGGAAGGTCTAAAGAGAGAGATAATCAAGGGAATAGTGCTCCCACTAAATCCCCATGTATAAAAATACATGGTCATAACTCCATGTTGTTTCTTCATATCCTTCCCCTTAAGAAGACTCTTGGGAAGGTAGTCTAAAACTGGGAAACCGTCTCTGAAGGGTGCTAACCCGCTCCCATGTGGCACTATCTTCTGAACTATCTTTCCACTTTACTAGACACTCTTTATACAAGTGACTTCTCGTCCGTTTCTCTCGAGTGCGTAGTATGCTCTCAGCCTGATGTGGAAAAGATTGAAGAGAAATAGGCTAAGGTTTGTTTGATTAGAGAGCCACTTAATGCTCTCTTGATCAAACACTATCGTAACTTTGGCACCATATAAATAATGACGCCACTTCTTCAAAGCATGGACAATTGCATACAACTCCTTTTCATAGACGGAGTAATTCTTCTGAGCTTGTTCTAGTTTCTTGCTCTCAAAAGCTACTGGTCAACCATCCTGTACTAAAACTGCTCCTATGGCAAAATCACTCATGTTAGTCTCAACCACAAATGGTTTGTCAGGATCTGCTATGTGTAAAAGTGGAGCTGTAGCAATTGCTACTTTCAATTTCTCCATAATTTGCTTCTGTTCGTCTCCCCAATGAAAGGCTTTCCCTTTCCCTTTGAGCTGTTTCGTCATCGGGACAGCAATCTTGGCATAATTCTTTATGAATCTTCGATAGAAACCTGATAAACCTAGGAAGATCTACAACTCTTCCAAGTTCCTTGGATGTGGCCATTCCATAATAGCCCTTACTTTTTCAAGATCCATCTGGATTCCATCCTGGGAGACTATATGCCCAAGGTATCTAACCTCTGTCTTGAAAAATTCACACTTTGATTCCTTAACAAAGAGTGAATTTTCCCTTAGCACTTGAAATACCTTCCTCAAGTGTTCCAAGTGTTCCTCTTCTGATGCACTATAGATCAGAATGTCATCCAAAAAGTCTACTACAAAGTGTCCTAGATAAGGCCGTAAAACACTATTCATGAGCTTCATGAAAGTGGCAGGAGCATTGGTGAGACCAAAAGGCATCACCAAAAACTCATAGTGCCCATATCTAGTCCTAAAAGCAGTCTTAGGGACATCTTCTGCCCTAATCTTGATCTGATGATATCCTGATCTAAGATCAAGCTTGGTAAAATACCTAGCTTGATGTAATTGATCAAATAGATCTTCCAATCTAGGCATTGGAAACCTATTTTTGATAGTTACCTTATTAAGTGCTCTATAGTCTATACATAATCTCATAGAGCCACCTTTCTTTTT
The DNA here is from genome assembly GCA_020310875.1 of Ceratopteris richardii. NCBI lineage: Eukaryota > Viridiplantae > Streptophyta > Polypodiopsida > Polypodiales > Pteridaceae > Ceratopteris > Ceratopteris richardii. The sequence continues at coordinate 191,602,117 of CM035412.1, forward strand.
AACTAGGAGCATTGGTGATGCCCAAGGTGAGTTACTAGGTTTAATGAAGCCCTTATCTAAATAATCCTGCAATTGCTTCTCAACCTCCTCATGCTAAGAAACACTAAGCCTATAAGGTTGCCTACAAATAGGGTTAGTGTTAGTAACAACCTCAATGGCATGGTCAATTTCCCTTCTCTCAGGTGGTAGCCCTCTACGTAAGTCAGTGGGAAAAACATCTCTATACTCAAACATAAGATCCTTAAAACTTTTAACCACACACTCTTGTAAAAAAGAATAGTAGAAAGTCGTGTTCATATTTACATTCCTAGCTCAAAAATATACATCAGATGAGTTGTCTGTACAAGGCTCCATATCATGACTATACAATAAAAACATCTCCTGTACATGGAGAATAACCAATACTATACAACTCTAGTGATGAAATGAGAGGTGCACTAGGTACATCTCTCTCTCCATGAATACAAACTTTACTTCCATTCTTTTCAAATTCAAGTGTGTTGTTTTGATAGCTACGTTTAAGTGTGTCTCCCAACCCCCATAGCCACTCTCTTCCTAAAACCAGATCTGTCCTCTCCATATTCATAATTTGGAAGTCCATATAATTTGTATAGTCCTACATCTTGACCTCCAAATTGGATACCATAGTATCCCATATCCTCTTATCTTGCCCTTGCATCATCGATACAATGTATTTATGTGCACTAGGCTGCTGGGGAATCTTTAATTTCTTGACCAAAGCATAGTTTATACAATTATGAGTGGCAGAGTCATCTATCATGACCCGCACCGTGGTCCCGTATACACTACCATGCAGTTTAACTAGGACATGTGGTCCAAACTGTGGTGAGCACAATGACTGAGTCAAACAGCAGGTGTGCTCTATATCCTCGTGCATCACCTCCACTCCCTTGCAGCTAGAGCTGCCATGAATAGGAAGGGGCTGCACTAGGTGGACCGCCTTTTTGCCCTTTTCAGGGGCCGTACTAGACTCTGGTCCCTTCTTCTTTTCTTCGCCTTTCTTGAGTGGACAGTTCCACTGTGAATGGCTAGGAGACAAGCACCTAAAACACAAGTTCTCTCTTTTGGCCCTCTCGAATTGATCTGTGGATAACCTAGGCCCTTGTGATCTTTGTTCTTTAATAAAAACTTTGTTTTTCCCAAAAGGCAACTTTTTCTTAAATTTAGACGTACTAAGAGGCTTGAGGGGCTGATCCATCTCCATAGGAGTATACTGAGGACGATTATGGTCCTCATAAATCTGTGCATACTTGATCGCCTCCTCAAATTTCTTAGGTGTATTCCTTTTGACTTCCCTCTTTATGGCTTTATCCAAGCCCTTAACAAACCCTCTAGTCTTCTGGAAATCATCTAAGCCCTTAAGTTTCAAAATGATCTCTCTACAGCGAGATAGGTAGACCGTAAGAGGCCTACCTCTCTGTGTAATCCTATCCCACTCATCCCAATTCCTCTCCTCCTCATTCTCAGGAAGAAACTCTTTTTGAAAAAGAGGCTCAAATTGAGTCCAGTCACTATGGATAGAGTTTGCCTCCTTAAGACTCATCCACCACTTGTAAGCATGCGGGCCAAGGGAGAGACTCGCCTCTAGCACACGGTACTCTGGTGGGGTGCCCTTCAACTGATGCAAGTCATGCCACTTTTGTAAAAAAGTGTAGATTGCATCCTTGTTCCTGTCTCGGTCATCCCCCGTAAAGGTAGGTTGCTTCAAGTCCTTCAGGAGGGGAGCTTCCCTAGAGCTCTCTCCTTTGTGCTTACTAGGAAGAGAAATATCTTTCCTAGTGAGCTCCAAAGGAATAGGAGGGGTCTCTCTTTCCTTCCTAGCTAGGAAAGAGGTGACACTAGTCTCAAGTGAGATCATTTGAGACTTAAGCTGTTGTATGAGAGATGTGATGCTACCAAGATCTCTCTCTAATTTAAGGGTTTGCTCTTTCAATTCTATGAATTGCTCACGAGTGACAAATTCATCTAAAAGTTCCTCATAAGTATATTCCTCTTGTTGAGGCTCTTTCTCTTCTATTTCTTGCCCTAATTCTACTTCTTCCATTCTAGAATCAGGATCCTCTAGTTGCTCTTTAGATGGAGAAGTGGTTTCAACTACTTGTTTCCCTTTAGATTCCATGTTTTCTTCCCTTCCCCGTTTGCTAACTAGAGTATATGAAAATGAATGGAAGTAAAGCTCAAATATGCAAGAAGAAGAGAAATATATCACAAGAGCACTTCCCTATTACAAAAGGCTACGGAAGCGATATCCAAGTGATCCTTGAAGCTTTAGGTCGTTGATTTTGAATCCTTGCCAGGCCCAAATAAAAATTGGAAATATCCGGTTGGTCCCGGGAGGTTCTAAACACCAAAAACCATCCAAAACAATGCCAAAACCACATGGGAATAGCCCCAACCGAGCAAACTGAGTAAAACTGAGAAACTTTTGAGATTTGACAGTCCTCGCTAGTCCAAGAAATGTAGCTCAGCACCTGTACTTCAAAAATTTGAAGCTATACCAAGTGAAAAAAGTGAATTTGGACACCGGATGATGAAAAACTAGGCCCGGGAGTGGCTACCTAGTTCTTGCTAAAGCACTGCAGAGAGATTTTGGTGGGGAAAATCTCATTCAAATCCAACAGCAATGTCTCTAAGTGAAGCTTAGGAGTGTAGCTTTGTAACGTGACCAAAATTTTTGAAATCCCATATCGTATGAGGAAGCTATGGTGCAAAGAAGCCGGGTATGTCACAAGTAGAAAGTGGAAATGCTAATCTTCATGGAAGGGTGAGTTAAAAGACTCCAAACTGAGAAATTGATGCTTTTTGAATCAATCCAAAACCCATAGCCCATCTCCACAGCCCATATTCCATATATACATCCTCATTTTTCCACTATCTATATCCAAATAATGGATTTGGTTCCCCCAAAATTAAACAAGAACTCGAATTTTTTCTCTAACTTCAAGCTTGGTCTTGTTGCAGATTCGAACCAGGAGGAAGGAGGAGGTCGATGGCGAGCTGTGATTAATCCCACATAGGTAGTGAGAAGCACGAGAGCTTGCTATATAAAGGAGAACACTCCCTTCACTCCCTCATCCAAGAGAAGGGGAGGAGGGGAGAAATGGATGCGGCTTGCTTGCTTCGTATTATGGAGTTTGAACGCGGAGTTCCATGCGTATATCTGACTGCCCAGCCACGCACACACTCCCTTGACTCTCTCTCTCCCTTTCCCTACATGAGAGTGACCCATGGCTCTACACATGGATGCCACATGGCACTCATGTGTGAGCCCATTTCAATAACTTTAAAGGGTGGTTCACACCTTTCTTCAGGATAACTCTATATAAAAAATCTTAATGAATACCAAATCTTGTGTAGACTCCTCAGCAAATGTAAGTCCTTCCCAAATATCGACAATTGCTTCAAGTATAGATCTACCTTTGATAAAACCTTTCTGGTCCTCACAAAGCCATGACTTTAAATGACAAGAGATTCTGTTGGCGATAACTTTGGCAATTATCTTGTATCCAGTTTGGAGCATGGTAATCAACCACCAGTTTTCAATTTTGTTCTTATCTCCCCTTTTGTGAATTAACTTGATGACACCATTATTAAGACACTCAGGAAGGGCACCGAAGGAGAGAGCCTCGAGCCACACCAGACGTAGTGAAAAACTCATTGGTGAGGCCATCAGGACCTGGACTTTTTCCATTGGGAAGAGCATCAATAACCTTGATAATTTCGTTCTCGGAAATGTTAGCTTCCAAAAGAGAATTCATGTTCTGTAGGATTCTAGGATGAGCTACCCTTGAGATGGTATCCATGCAGTTGTGCATGTGCGGGGAAAGAGGAGTCGAGACCCCGAGGAGATGGGTAAAGTGCTCGACAATGATAGATCTGTTCTCGACTTCCGTGCTACATTCGATCCCATTGTTATCGACCAAGAAGGGGATGGATTCTCTAGCTTGTTTCTTTTTTAGGATGTTACACATCTCTTTCAATGGTTTGTCGGTCTTCCCCGCCCACCAGTCTTTGAAGAATATTTGAAGATTTTTCCTCTGAACCTCCTCCTCGAATCTTAGTCTTCCCCTGATTTTCAGAAGACCTTGTTGGCACTGCAAGTTACCTTTGTTCACTTCTTCTTCAAGTCATGAGAGTCTCCGGTATACCATTTCTCTTCTTTTTTTCCGGATATCTCTTATAGCCTTATGAGTCTTGATCAGAATTTGTCAAGTCCTTTCAACCGCGCTTCTCCAGCACTTAGCCGGTTCATTACAGTAGGCAAAGGCTGTTACCGTTAGTGTCCATGTGAAAGGCCAAATGGCCACCGGACACTTCTTTGTATATGTTCTTTAATAAAACATATAGTGGTCTGGTCAGCCATAGACTGTAAGTTCGACCGCATTTGTAAGACCTAAGAAGTTTGTCTTCGTGCTCCGTGTGTACTGTGTTTTCTACGTATTCTACAGCCTCTGTGCGGAGTACTGTGTGCAGCCTCAGGAGCTCCGTTTTCTACTCCGATCATGTCGTCATGGAGCTCTCGAGAGGGAGAGTGCACTGTGGTGCATCGCCATCGAAATACTTCACTAGTATCAGAGCCAGGTTCGAGGCAAAAGCTTTGTTCCTTTTGTGCAAGCGAAGCGAGCACCCCCCCCCCAAGGCTTTCTCCAAGGCTTACGACTAAGGTGGCGATCAAGGCATAGACCTTTGCATACCTTGTCATCCGAGTCACCGAAGTCACCGTTGGCGCCATTGGCTGCACGCGAGGGAGGACCTCAACGATCAAGGAATATAGAGGTTCCCGATACTTCTCGGGAGGTCACCCATCCTAGTAATGTTCCCCCCAGAGCTCGCTTAACCGTGGCAAGCTCTTGCCACTAAGCTACACTCTTGTGGTGTTTGAAGAAGGGGAAAGACTAAGGTTGACATTACCTTGAACAAGGTTTGGTCCCTCAAAGCTTCATTTTTGCTTCAAAGCCTATTTTTGAAGCAATTTTGGGGTGTTTTTGGAGCCATTTCGGAGTACTTTCGCACATAGTTCTCTTCACACAGGTCCAGGAACATCAAGAAGAGTGTTCCTTGTACTTCTCAGACAATAAATATCAACCTTTGGGGCTATATTTTCGGCCACACTCGTAAAACTAGAGGTTTCTCGAGGGGTTTTCAGTTTTGGTGGAAGCAGTCGCTGCAAATTTATGCAGGTTTTTAAAGCCTAAAACATCAGAGTTGACAGACACTTGCAGGTGTTATTGGCTAGTTTTTGGGCTGTGTATTCAGCCTCTTAGTGTCATTTTACTGCATATATTGAGCACATACACACCATGTACGCTTCTGTGGATACCGCTTATGTACATCCATGTGGTCATTGATATAGCGGTTACGTTCTTTGCATAAAGACTTTTACGTTTGATAAAGAGGGTCGTGGTGAGGTTTTCTTAACTGGGAGACACCCAGATGTCGAGGTCTCTTCAATGATGCAGGTGGAAGACTTACCCAGCCTCGCCATAGGAGATGTATGATAGTTGTTCATAGGTGCTCGATAAGCCTAGTTGGCTTCTATTGGGTAATTGATTATATGCAGTGGAGTCAGTGATTCACTATGCAGGTAGACATGTCAGTACTTGCAGTTTTATGATACTTTGACACTGGTCATATGTTAATTTTGCAGAGGACACTCTGGCAAAATTTTTCCAGATTTCTGGTTTAGTCAACTATACAGTGGTCGATTTACTTCTTGATACACTTATTTGTTGGTGTTTGGACTCTTCTAGCTCCATTATCATTCTATTCAGTTCTCTACGATCATGGCATCAGAGGTCTCAGGCACATCCGGTGGATCAGGTTCTAGTGCTAGTGTTCCGAGGAGGATCTATAACTTGCAGGGGCAAAGACCATTTTGAGATCCGAAAATTTGATGGCACAAACTTTGCTCTATGGAATAATCAGATTAAAGATGTGCTGATCCAAAGGAGGCAATGGAAGCCAGTAAATGGGATTTCAAAGAAGCCTACTGACATGGATGAAGATGATTGGGATGATTTAGATGAAATAGCCAGGTCTACCATTCGCTTGCACCTAGCAGATAATGTTTACTTTACAGTATTAGACTGTGAAAGTGCAGAGGAGCTTTGGAAGAAGTTATGCAATACATATGAAAAAGAGACGGCATCAAATAAAGTGTATCTGATGAGAAAAATATATGACCTTCGTATGAAGGACACAGATAGTGTTGCTGCTCATCTAAATGAGTTTGATGCTATATTCTCCCAACTACAGGCTCAGAAAATGGATATGGATAATGAAATGAAAGCAGTATTGCTATTATGCACCCTGCCATCATCATGGGATATGTTTTGCACAGCTATTAGCAACAGTGCACCTGGTGGTAAACTCGTCTATGATGACATATGTGGAGCACTCTTGAGTGAGGAGATTCGTAGAAAATCTATGGTTGGCACTCAGGGTGGAGATGCATATAATGTTTGTGATTCTTACCAAGGAAAGAATCAACAACGTGGCAGGAGCAAGAACAAGGAAAAGAATGGTCAACGGAATAAGAGTAGAAGTAAATCAAGGAAGAGGGATATCGAATGCCATTATTGTCATAAGAAAGGACACATGAAGAAAGACTGTTATGCATTAAAGAATGCTAAAGGTAAAGGACAGAATGTTGATGGGCATGTTAAACAGTTACCTGCACCATCTACTTCGACTGTGAAGATTGAAGAGATTAATGCTATTTCTTATGATGCTGATGTGTTGAAACTTGATAGTACTATGCCATATGAGGCACTTATGGCTAATTCTCTTTCCCACACCTGGCTGCTAGATTCTGGTGCTTCTTTCCATGTGACACCACATAGAGAATGGTTCTCTAATTATGCAGCAAAGGCTCTTGGTACCGTGAGACTTGGTGACTCTTACCAGTGTGATGTTGTGGGGATTGGAGATGTGGTTGTGTAGTTCATTGATGGTTCAAAATTTACTATGCATAATGTATGCCATGTACCTCAGTTATCACGCAGTTTGATGTTAGTTGGTCAACTTGATGACCTTGGTTACAAGGTGGTCTTCTATGATCAATCCTTTCGTATATCAAAGGGCAATATGGTTATTGCAAAAGGAAGCAAAGTTGGCTCACTTTATCCTTTATTTGTATCACAGAAAGAACACTTGTTAGCTGTTACTGAACAGCCTGTTACATGGTCGTTTGGGCCATATATCTCGTAGTGGAATGGAAAATCTTTCTCGTTCTAGCTACTTACCTGTGTTATCTTTCTCTAATTTTTCATTTTGTGAGCATTGTCAATATGGAAAGCAAACCAGAAATGTGCATAGAACGCACATTGACTCTTCAATTCAGCCTTTAGATCTCGTTCATACAGATGTGTGTGGTCCTATGCCCACTAGGTCCTTAGGTGGTTCTCTTTACTTTGTCACTTTCATAGATGATGCTACTAAAAAAGTCTGGGTATATCCTATCAAATGAAAGGATGATGTATTCCCCACTTTCAGAAAATGGCTTGCTTCAGTTGAGACTGAAAAAGGAACTAAGCTTAAGGCTTTACGTTCAGATAATGGGGGTGAGTATACCTCACATGAATTCAACCTTTTCTTTCAGTCTAGAGGGATTCGTAGAGAGTTTACAGCTCCTTATACCCCAATACAGAATGGTGTAGCTGAGAGGATGAATTAGAACTATTCAAGATAGAGTAGTCTCTATGTTGCATCATGCAAACCTCTCACAAGGTTTTTGGGCAGAAGCAGTATTGACTGCAGTTCATGTGATTAACCTTTCACCTAGTACTACCAAAGGTCTGAAAGTGGCACAAGAGTTATGGACAGGGAAACCACCATATTATGATCATCTTCGAGTTTTTGGGTGCGAAGCATATGTTCATATACCCAAGAATCTTAGACAAAAGTTGGACCATAAGTCAAAGAAATGCATTTTTCTTGGATATGGTCGAGAAGGACAATTTGGATATCACTTATGGGATCCTGAAACATGGTCAGTGATCAGAAGTAGTGATGTCATTTTTAATGAGTCTAAGATGCATAAACAACCCATTAAGGAGGTTGAAGTGAGAAGAGTGGTGTTTGAGGATACTAGTCCTCCGGTTAGCATGCATAAAAATGCTACACATAGGGATGTTCAAGAGAATGTCCATTCAGATCAATCTGCACATGTTCTTGTTCAGCAACCATTGAGACGTTCTGCACGTGTCTCGTATCCACCTGATAGATATGTTCGAGGTTTAGATTTTGTTATGCTAACAGATGCCGGTGAGCCTTCTTGCTACAAAGAGGCTATGCAGACAGAGGATCATGTCAAGTGGGAGCGTGCCATGAAGAGTGAGTTGGATTCTATTCACAAGAATAGTACTTGGGACTTAGTACCTTTGCCAAAGGGCAGGAAAGCTTTACCATGTAAATGGGTATATAAGCTGAAATTCACATCAGATAGACTACTTTGCACATGTTGCTTGGATTCATTGCAATGGAGGACTTAGAGCTAGTCCAAATGGATGTGAAAAGAGCTTTCTTGCATGGAGATCTTACAGATGAGATCTATATGGAACAACCAGAGGGTTATGTAGTTCCTGGCAAGGAAAGTCTAGTTTGTAAGCTCAAGAAGAGCTTGTATGGACTTAAACAGTCTCCTAGACAATGGTACCAAAAGTTTGATGCTTTTATGAAGTCCCAAGGCTATTCTCGGAGCAATGAGGATCATTGTCTCTACACAAAGAGATGTTATGATGGCAACTTGATATGCTTGATACTTTACGTCGATGATATGTTGATTGCTGGGAAGTCCTCTTATGATTTGTCAATTCTCAAAAAGAAGTTGAGTCAGACATTTGATATGAAGGATTTGGGGGATGCCAAACATATTCTTGGCATGCGCATTACTCGTGATAGGAGTAAAAGATGCATATACTTGTCTCAAAGTGAGTACATATCCAAAGTACTTCACCGATTCAATATGCAGGGTGGAAAGGCATTGAGTACACCTTTACCCACATATGTGAAATTGAGCAAGGATAACTGCCCCAAATCAGATGAGGAAAAGGAATTCATGACCGAAATTCCCTATCAGTCTGTTGTTGGTAGTCTCATGTATGCTATGGTAGCTACGAGACCAGACATTGCATTTGCAATGGGAGTTGTGAGCAGATATATGTCTAATCCTGGCAAGAAACATTGGGAAGCAGTCAAAATGATGGGTATAGTTTGTATACTTACACTCAGGTATTCTTTATCATTCTTTATTTTTTCTCCCATAGTTACTCTGGCCATATTGGCCTTTAGTGGGAGATTGTTACCGTTAGTGTCCATGTGAAAGGCCAAATGGCCACCGGACACTTCTTTGTATATGTTCTTTAATAAAACATATAGTGGCCTGGTCAGTCACAGACTGTAAGTTCGACCGCATTTGTAAGACCTAAGAAGTCTGTCTTCGTGCTCCCTGTGTACTGTGTTTTCTGCGTATTCTACAGCCTCCGTGCGGAGTACTGTGTGCGGCCTTAGGAGCTCCATTTTCTACTCCGATCATATCGTCATGGGGCTCTCGAGAAGGAGAGCGCACTGTGGTGCATCGCCATCGAAATACTTCAAAGGCCTCTATCCACACTGCAAAAATTTCTTGGTGGACAGAGGGGAGGGAAAACGGCGTCCGGCAAGCATGAAACCAAGGAGCTTTCCGGAGCATGGGAATCATTTTGAAAGAAAGAGTAATCGGGTAGTGGTCCGAGATAGTCAGGTCCATGTGTTGGGAAACCAAAGGAATGCCCCACTAGAGGATGGTGTTTTGGTCAATGTAACATCTATCAAGTCTTGCTTTCCTCAAAGAGTCCCCTAATTGGAGATTAGACCAAGAGAACCCCTTCATATCTTTCACCTCGACTAGGTCGAGGTGGACCTTGATTTTATCCCATATCTCTTTCTCCTGATCGTCAATAATTTTCCCCTTGTTATTCCATCGGTCCTATGGACACTCAACCATGTTGAAGTCCCCACAATCAGAACATTGTGTGAGAGGGAGTCGAGGGAAGCCCAAGTATCGATTCTATCTGCCACTACATTAGGGGCATAAATTGAGACCACAGTGAACTGATTAGCGAGCCCAAAAGATGTAGCAATCCAATGATGATTCTAATCTTCACAAGTCGAGGTCAATCTGCCAGAGAAGAGACTAATACCAATTGCAGCGCCCCTCGCCCCCCTAGGGTGCAAAGTGGAGAACCAAAGGTGGCTCGGAGAGATGCATTTAACCTGTTTCTGGAGATCCTCTGCGTCGATTTTAATCTCTTGCAAGCAGATAAAGTCGGGGTTGAGACACTTGTCTTTGAACCACTGACCAATAATCACCGCTCTTGAGGGGTCAAACAACCCCCTGACGTTTAGTGATGTGATTTTCATTAATGATGGTTGCCCTCTTTGAGGGGAGGGACCCAGTCTTTTCTTTTCTTGTGGTCTTCTTTTTTCCTCCCTAATTCTTGACTTATGATCCTGTTCTTGAGGGGGCTATTCCAAGGCATGCCCGACGGTTGTTTCCCTTTAAGCTTTGACTTTTGTTGTGGTAAGCTTGGCATGCAAACCGGAAGAGTAGGACCAAGGAAGGAGCTTTCACTGTCTGGGTTGTCTTCGTTGCTAGTAGTGAAGCCTTCCTCTTTACTTGTGGTGTAACCTTCTTGGTTGTCTTCTTTCTTGGTAGAGCACCCAAGTGTATTATCAACAGGGTCTTCTACATAATGGTTATCTCCTGGGAAGTCAATCTCATTAATCTCCTTTTCTAGGTTACAATACATGTTATTCAAAGGAGCAATGGTCATAACATTCTTTGCTGCTGATCTTTGAGGGCTAACTTTCCTCCTACGTCTCACTTTGGTGAATCCTTTTGAATCCGTCTCTGCAACTCGAGTGCCCTCTGCTTCCTCCATCGGAGGGGGATGACCGTGAGTGCCAACTTGAGGGAAAGGATCCTGGCCCTGTCTGGTTTAAACTTGTTTTTATTGATACTTTGCTTTAAGGGGCAATCTTTGATCCTATGGCCTTGGTGCCCACAACGAAAGTACGCATTAGGAAAATTCTTGTAAGTAACCTCCTGTACCCAAATCTTACCATCTCCACAGTTTATGGGGATCTTCGAAGGAAAGACCTGGTACATCTCGCAATGCAGAATTATTATGCTTCAACTCCAAAGGCCTTTCAAAACTTTTTTCATTTGCCAATTTAGCTCGACTTCTAGCATCGCCATTCCACGGATTAGCATTACTTGCGGTGGTGCAGAGAGTGGTCCCGAATTCATTTGGCAGATCTACCTCAAGATGGAGGTTGCAAAAGAATTAGCTGGACTCTAAGTTGCGGTATCTGGGACTCGAACCCAAAACCAAATCATCTAGAGTGCTACGTCTTATCCAACTCACCACGTATCTTTTCGCCAATTTTCCTAGAAGATATATTCTGAAATACATTTTGACGGGTCCACCTCAAGATGCAGGTTGCAAAAGAATTAGTCAGACTCTAAGTGGCGATATGTGGGATTCGAGCTCATAACCAAATCGCCGAAAGCTCTACCTTTTTTCCAACTCACCAAAGCGCTGGTGTGTACTCAATATAAGAAATTAAAACATTTGATTTTCTATTAAAAGCCTATTCATCACAAGTCAAAAAGGGACAATGAGGAAGAGTGGCGGCAGGCGGGACTCGGACCCACTACCTGTTCGATCTCAGAGAGTTGTTCTATTCAACTCGGAATGAGGTCGCTTATCATCTTCTCTGCAGAATTAATTAATACCTTATATCTCGCGCTGAAAGCTTGCTCATCACAAGCAAAATGGTATATGTGGTCACGGGCAGGGTTCGAATCCATCGCGTATCCTGTAGATAGCTATCGTCTTGTCTAGGATGACAGTCACATCGGATTAAAGGGATTTTGGGGCAACTGCTTTTCGGCTTGATTTTCCAGAGCAGAAGAAGATCAACCAAAGATCTCTTGCACGACAATGATGTGCTATCCACGACATGAACTTGAGAGTTTTTCATAGAAATGAAAATTCTCTATTCATACACTAAAGTAATAGCAATCGATCTAGCAAACCCCTTTGATGGAATCGAACACCCTAACCATGCCTGGTTCAAGTGAAGCATTAAGATGAGCTAAGATAAGTATAGTTCAAGGAAGGCATCATTTCCTCAAAGAAGAGGACATGAAAAAGTAAGCTCTTGATCAAAGGGTTCAACTCTTGATCTCCAATCATGAAGGAAGATGCCTTTTCCAAAGGATCAAAGGATGGACGAAGCTATGATCAAAGCTAAGTATTTTTTAGTTTCTATTTGGCCTTAATGCTTGATTTATCTTGTTTTCATTATTCTACACTTAATCCTAGATGCACATTGAAATAGCTAAGATTTCAATTGATTAAGTCTAGACTAGGATAATGAAAAAAATTCACTTCTCATTCCAAGCATTAGTCTGCATTAACGAAAGACTTGGTTTAAAAAAGGATCCTTGTGCATCAAAGAATGTATTTTGGTAGTTTAATTCTAGATTTCCTTTCCATTGAGTAAGCTTTTTATTGCACCTCAAGGATATATTTTTATATCATAGTGCATTAGGACAAAGGAAAGGATATACATGCATCAAGATTGCATGATATACCTTGTTAGTACAAGGAAAAGTCATGCATCAAGTTCATGCATGATTGTTGCATTATTTTTTGGGCATGCAAAGAACATGCATGCATACGCATGTGAGCATATGCATTTGCATGAAGGCACATGCATTTGCATGATAGAACAGAATGTTTTTTGCAAGTAGATATGAAAATGTACTCTCTTAGTATTTAGCTTACTTTATAAAGCTCACGGCTTGACATTAGGGAAGACAGAGGACTACTTAGTTGCAAAGACATACTAGCTCTAGTTTTCAGCTCAAGTAATTAGTCGATTCCTTCCCAAGTTGATACTCTGTTATCAAAAATAAATACTTGATGATAATTAAGTATGTTTGATGTCTTACTAGGTATAAGTAAGCACTAGGAGAAAGTTAAGTATTAAATTTTCTTGATGACCAAGAGAATTTAATTACTTGCAAACCTTTTGCGATGTATGATGACTCTAAGTCTCGGATGTACTTAGGGAGTCATGAAGATAAGCTTATAATGATTTCTCTAAGTATAGGTAATATTTATAAAGTCATGCCGATAAGCTTTAGTTGATTAGTTACGTAATGTATGTAACTTCTCAATCATCCCAAGATTGGATGATAACTTCAACTATGTTTCCAAGTTCCATGAGCACTCTTCTATTTAGAAGATTTTGAAAGTTCTAAGAAGTTTCTTTGTGGTTTCAAGATTCGTATCTCACGATGAAACCTCGGTAAGTGACTTTTAGGAATTGAGATATTTCCTAAAAGAGAAACACTAAAATAAAACAGTCAAGCTTTCTATTCCACGTAAGATCATTTTCCTACCATGTTGGAGATGAATTTATTTTTGGGAAAGCAGACGTTCCAAGTAGAGGATCTTAATTGATTCATGAACTCTTCCCAAAATACACATAAATTCATACTATATGATAGGACCAAGGAATGATGAAGGCAAAACCTCTTTAGGATATAGATGTTTTGCCAAGATAAAAAGGTGCCAAGAAAAACTATGAAGCTTTTATAAGTTTTCATTTGATTTCATCCCAAGGAGTGATGAAAATCAAAGGTTGAACCTCAACATTAATTGATTTTTGACGTCAATAAAAGGATGTTAGGTTCTATAGTTGCATCTCTCGTAAATGATGCAACTAACTAAGCAATCTTTAGGAAATAAGATAAGTTCCTAAGGACTTGAAGCAAGTGTGAACTTTTGATTTAGGAATAGAAAGTTTCAAGAAATGGATTTCCAACCATGAACTTTTCCTAAATAAGCTATAAAGTTCAAAAGTTATGTGTTCATAGTAGCTTTAATATTGAATCAATCATCAATAGATGCTTGGACTTTAAACATAATTTTGATTGGGGAAATATGTTTAAGGGACTCTAGTAACATCTAAAGATTGACCAATAATAATGAATCTTGTACCAAACTCAAGAATAGAAGTCAATATCACATAAATGAAAGTTCAACTTAAACTTTCATAGTGGCATGGGAAACCATATCCAAAAGGTGATATTTAGTCTCTAGTTTGATACTCAGGAAATGAATACAATTGTATCAGTAAACCTTCTGGATATTGTTTGAAAGAATTTCTTCCAAATATCCTTCCAACATCGTAAAAGATTCCAAGATGAATCATTTGCTCAAGATATTTGATTCCCTAGAAGGAATCTCAAGTCTTTGAAGAATAACATTCTTCCAAGTATTGAGAATGAAGTTCTTCATACTCTTTAAACAATAAGTAGTTCCCTGGACATCCCAAACCACCAAAAATGGTACTTAAAGTCCAAATTGTGATATAACCTAAAGGTATATCAAAGAGTCTTAGTTTTGGAATCTGAGAAGCAGTAGTGTATGCTTGGACTTGAGTAAGGGAAAGATCACAATCTTGCAGGTAATCAAAGAAGCTTTAGATAGTTCAGGAGATCTTAAAGATAAAGACTAAGTCTTTATTCTAGTTGCAAGATCAACCAGACTTGATCAAGCTTGGCCATGATTGTCCAAGAACGTGCAATTGGAACTACTCTATAGATTGCCCAAGTATTGGCAATAAAAAATTCCTTTTGGGATATATTCACTCAAGTTCCATTTATCCAATGGAAAAATGTGAAAAGAGTAAGTTGTTCCAAGTCTAAACAGAGTAAAGAAATTCCAAGAATGTAGTTTGCAACCGTGAAGACGGTACTTAAGTCTGTGGAAGGTAAAACATAATGTTTGCCTATCCTTAAAGGGATTTTGGTACAAATCCAGAAAGCATGAGTGGATGCTTAAGACTTAGGCAGTAGAGAGATTCCTATATAAAGTCCCTCGTGTAGGTACCTAAAGCATCAGTAAAGAAAGGAATCTAAAGACAAGAAGTCAAAAGCTCTTGTCACTACAAAATTGGTCAAGGATAAACCAATTGAACTTGAATTTGAGAAAATTCAAGTACTTGGAATTCTAATTGGTTTTTATTTGAAAACCCTAGCAAAGAAAGGAATAGATGTTCCGTCAAAAGGTTTTCAAGTTCCCAAAAGAAAGCACAAGATCGTGAAACGATCATGTGAAGGGATCAAAACCTAGAATATCTAGTTAGAGGTAATGCCTAAAACTTCAAAATTTTCGTAAAGAATAGAAGCAAGAAGGTACTCTATCAAGAGTTGTTTTGACTTTAGGATAAGTATCACCCACACATTAATGTGAATATAAAATAGGGTGGTATGGGACACCATATTTTATACTCAGATTGATGTAGGAAAGATGGTATGGGACATTGGACTGTGGGATGATAATTATCTTTTACTCCTAGATTAAATCTTGAAGTTAGATCTGATCCTCAAGAAAATGTAAACTTCAAAGAAGGAGTTTTATTCAAGAAGGATAAAAGTAGTATCCTAAGATACTTCAAGATAACTTCAAGATAACTTCAAGATAAAGATATGAAGTAACTTCCAAGATCTTCTTAAAACACTTCAAGATAAAGTGTTGTTAATTCAGAACTATTTGATAAATTTCTGAAAAAGTTGTACTTTGACTTTGAACTGAACCTTTCAAGTAAGGAATAGACTGACTAAGTCAAGCTACAAGTTCCTAGTGTAACTTGGTAAATTCAATCCATTGACTCAAAGCAATGCACAAGAATTGCATTTCTAGTAAGGAGTCATAAAGATTGAATATAGGCATAAACTTAGTCTCAAGAGAAGCATTGTTTAAGTAACAACTCATTATAAGAACGTCAGTGGGTCGATACACTGAGTTAGTTACCATACTAGTATCTTTTGGTTAGATGATGTTTTTGAGTTGCTTTGAATCTTATTGAGAATCTAGCTTATTTCTCTTAAAGATAAAGAAAATACTTCAAATCCCTGTTGAAACAGATCTTTGAGAAGTTAAAGTCTTGAGTCATCTAGACTTTGACTCATAACGAGCTTACATAACTTTGAAGTTTGAATTGGTTGTACTTAGTTTTAGTTATTTCTTTCCACTTTTCAAATCTTTTGAAATTGGCTCAAATATGGTATCTGATTCCTTTGCAAAAGACCAAGGTTAGCCTGTTAGAATTAGATAACTAAATTGAACATCCTAGATAGATGTTATGTACAATAACCTTTTCAATCTTCAAAAGATAATAAGTCTAGATGGACTTATTCTTGCTTCAAGTTATAGCATAAAAGATTTCCTAGAGTCCATTATACTCTAGAATAGAGAAGTTAGGAATTGCTCATCATAGTGACAATTCCCAAAAACTTTCAGTTAAATTCTTTGAGAAAACTATCCTAAGTTGGACAATTTTCATTTTGAATTTGAATTGGTCACGTTAGTATGGTTAACTCAATAGAAATGGTAAACTTTCTCCTACAGTTTACTTAGGGATTTTTAACCCATTTGGATAAAGTAATCCTCTAGCCGGGTGAAAAAATCAAGTAACTGTTGGATCAAAGTTAACCATTGTACAAACAGCCAAGTTAGATGTTTGAGACAACCAAAATTTAAGTGATCTAAATCAAATTCAAGTGAATCAAGAGTTCTCAAAGTCTTGCGAGGGATAAGAATCGCACCTTCATTACTAAGTCGCACTAGTCATGCCCAGAAATGGACTAGTAAGTTGAATCCACCCAATTCACATGTTTGTGCTTAGATCGCACATCCAAAAACTATGAATTGGCCAGGGATGTGTTTAGATCCACCCTTATTATTCTTCACTAGTTTGTACTTTCTCCAGTTCATCAAAGTGCAAAAAGAGACAGTGTTTTGAATCATTTGGGCAGGGATGCCACCACAGAAATGAGACATGTTCTTCTAGCTCTAGAACATGACCATGTTCTTCTAGTTTTAGAACATGAGGCTCAAGGGTTGCCTACAATATGTTTATAGCTCTATTTTCGAGGAGAAAAATATTTTTCAAGGGGGCAAGAATGTAATAAAGTAAGCTTATGATCTAGGGGTCTGACCGGTTCAGACAGATCTGAAATCATACACCGTTTGGTCATCCGAGTGTATGACCAAAGATCTCGAGTTTTGACTTACTAGGAGGTCTTGTGCTCTTCTGAGAAAGTGATCCACTTAGCTTAGTAGTTAAGTCTCAAGGATGTGAAGGAGGAGGTATTGGGTTCAATCCCCATGGGGGACATGGGGAGAGTATTTTGCCCAAAGAGATCTAGAGCCTTCTAGAAGCATCCACTTGAGTTAACTCGAGTTGACTGGGACACTTGGTGCACATGCAGTTACATGGCTGACACATGGCTAGCTAGTATCCACCTGCCCAAGAAGGCAGTTCCCTGGAGAGAGCTATACATAGAGGCATTTGGTTGGGAGAAGAGTCATCTCTCTAGCATGTGGTGGTCGTAATTGTTGTTCTGTTGCTCGTGGGCTCGGATTACTATCAGATTTTGGCAAGCTTGGCTGAAAGTGAAGCCCTTTTATACTCCTAACTATGATTTTACTTGTAATATAATTTTTTTTTTCTTCAAGATTCACGCTAGAATGGCTAGTTAGCTTAGTGGAACATCTATCAGGCCTCAATAAAATAACACAAGTGCTATAAGTATGGCTTCAAAACTTGGAGCTCCTTCACATAGGATGGTGAGTTGGTAAGTGTTGATTTCTTGGGATCACTTCCTAATTTTTCTATCTCGTGTCTCCAACTCCTTATAAAATTCAGAGCTCTAATAGAAGAAAAGTGGTACAACTGTAAGAGAAGGAACCTAGATCTACAGGAGGTTGCAAAAGATATGTTTTTGAAGTTCAAAAGATACAGAGGCACTATTGTTGTTATTTACCAGAAGCTAAACAAAAGGTTGAAAGTTCAATGGTCCATAGTCCAGTGGAGATACAAATTCTATTGAATTTGGGCTTTCCCTTCTCAATAAAGTAGGCTTACCTTGAGTGGCTAATTATTCACAATGGTCTATGGACTGGTGCTAGAGCAAAAAAAAAGTAATAGTAATGATGGTTTATGTTACTTATGTGGTAATGAGGAAGACAAGCGAAGGATTCTTCAACATAAAGAATTGATGCAAGGGCTTTCTTATCCATTTCCTTCCAAACCTACTACTCAAGTATTCACATTCAGAGTTTAAGACAAAAATTCATTGGAAGAGAGGCCATGTCTACATGCCATGCTAGGACCAGATTTCAAGGAGAGAATGACGGTGCGCATAGACTCAAGCACATTAAAGAGCATGATTCGCATTGAATTAGATTGGGCTATGTAGAAAGCGATCTATCAAACCAATGTGGATAAAATCCACATAAAAGGAAGAGAAATAGCTTGCATATGAGACACAATGATTCTAATAAATATTGAAGGATTAGTTGTTCTGCAGAAATTCTTAATTGTTGACGAGAAATTCTTAATTGTTGACGAGAAATTCTTAATCTTAGGACAAGACTCATTAAATAGAAATTTTTCAAACGTGGATTAATTGTTAGGATGTATAATGGATGATAATGTATATTTGTGTGGTAGGTTATCAATTCTTAATCCATGATGTTTCAAATCTAAACTTGGATGCGTGATTGCACCATATGACACACATTCCTCTTTGCTTCGAACAGCCACACCATGTGATGTTACTTCCATCAAAAGTAAGTGAATGTGAGGACCAACAAGAGGAGGAATTACCTCCAAAGG
The DNA here is from genome assembly GCA_020310875.1 of Ceratopteris richardii. Lineage (NCBI taxonomy): Eukaryota > Viridiplantae > Streptophyta > Polypodiopsida > Polypodiales > Pteridaceae > Ceratopteris > Ceratopteris richardii. The sequence continues at coordinate 191,620,882 of CM035412.1, forward strand.
AAATCTTGGAAATCATGACAACAATCGATCAAGAAAGCCCATCCATATCATTATTATCCACCTACAAAGAGTCGACGAATCTGGGTCCCAAAGGCACTCATTCAAGCTCAGCAAGGACAATCACAAATTTCAATTCCCAAGAATGCATCGAGTGCAAAACAGCATGTGATCCCTTCCGATGAAGCAAACTCCATGGAAACCCCTAAATCACAACATAACCCTAAACAAAAAACCAAAGCCAAGCTATGCGGGATAGAAAAACCAAACTACCATGAGTTTTTCATTTGCATTTTTCTAGTATGCATATTTTAAGGCCACCCAAGGACCATGTATAAGGCACCGTTTTGAATCCTATGCACTAGAGGCACATACACCTCCATCAAAATACATATTTAGTCAATTCCAATATCCCTAACCTAGTAACTTAACTAACTTAACTTTGAACGAGTTGTTGCTAACATTTCTGTTATAGACACATTAGACGACATAGAAGCCTCATCATCAAGATGACGAGGAAAAATAAGTGCCTATGGTGGAAACAAACGGAGCCATTTTACCTGCAAATAGCGTCATATCTGCTCTTGCTTTTTGGTTGAAAAACCCACACAAAGTGCCACTACATGATGCTATAGGAGACACTCATATTTATCACCATGGTGGTAGTAGTCTCGAAGGATTTGCATATAGAGGGATTTCTAAGCCTTTTCCTTAGGTCATGTTGATGCGGACCGATGCGTGGAATTTCTATCCACATTCAAAGTTAAGAGAAGTTACTAGAAACAACCACAATTACAAACTTTTATGGTCAAAGAAAAAATGATCAAGCTCAATAGGAAGGCAATAGCGTGCGCATTGAAATTTCCAAATGCTAGGTTTTAACACTAGAATTATGAAGCCCAATCATACACGCTTCAAAACTTTTGATAAAATGGAAGGGGGAGTCTTCCTTGCTTGTGGTCTGTTTTCTCTCCATGTTGAAGGGTTTTGCCTTTGGATTTTGAATAGTGAAAGTGGTGCAAGTTCCCTTTGGCCATGGATGTGGCTTCATCCTCTCTCGTGAAAAGTAATCGGGCCCCCCCCCTGGGGAGACCGATTTCCTGGCCGCTCTGCTAGAGGGAGGGTCGTGTGCCGCCCCTGGGGCATCCGAAAGGGTTGAATCCCCCATCGTGTCCCTCAGTAGACCCGCAGTTCTGTCTGCTCAGGAGGAGCTCAAGAAAGTGTGCCTCGTTGGCCAAGTGTTTGGCCCTAGGCCCCCGCTCGAAACTGTGCGACAATGGCTTCGAAAAGAGTGGTTCCCTAGAGGACTAATTGTTAGCAAATGTCAGTTCTTACCAGCGAACCACATGCTGCTAGTCTTTGAAAATGAAGAGATGGCGTTCCAAGCCCTAAGCGTTGGCACCTGGCAGCTCGGTCGGGCGACCCTGTGCCTATTCAGATGGTCCCCGGACTTTACTCCCGACAAATCGAAATCGCTTCGGTACCCTCTTTGGGTTTAGCTCCCGAATCTTCCTTACTTCTTGTACAACTTCGTGTGGGACATTGTCTCTCCTATCGGCAAGCCGCTGGCCTCACGCGATGACATTGGTGGTCTCATCTATGAAGGCGCAAGACACTCGTTCAATGCTAGGTGGCACCCCCAAATTTGTGTCGAGGCCGACCTCAGTTCGCCGCTTCCATCAATGATCAAAGTGGACATGGGCGAAGGAGATGTGTGGGAGCAGGACATCATCTACAAGAACCTTCCCAACGCGTGCTTTCGTTGTGGCCAGCAAGGTCACAGGATTAAAGATTGCCCTCTCAGGCAAAAAAACAAGCGCTTTCAAGAAGCCTCCAAAACTGCTCAAGACAACAATGGCGATCTGACCCACTCGACCAAGGAAGGGGAAGGCAAGGGCCTCCTGAAGCCACAAGCTGATGCTGATGGCTTTACTGAAGTTAGAAGAAGAAGAAAAAGAAGCCCTAGGGCCAACGGTGAGAGAAACAACCTGCCACATACCCCCGATAGCAACTTGTATTGCAATCTAGAAAAGGAGATCAATGAGTTTGACTACCCAGGTGGGAAGCTACCTGAGGCAGACATCTACGACAAAGCCCTAGAGATCCCCGACAATAAAGAAACCCCCCAGGAGGGCTACACTACAAGCAAAGAAGATGGTTTCACCACTAGTAACGAAGACAATATGGATAGTGAAAGTTCCATCATTGGATCGACGATCCCGGAAACGGTACCGACCACGGGGCCCAAGTCTCCCGAGCAAGGGGCGACCCGCAAAGGGAAACAGCCCATGGAGTTACCCTGGAAAAGCCCCCACAAGAACAGATTTCTAAGTCGGGACCAGATCCCAGCGAAAAAGAAAGATGAAGCCAAGAGAAGAAAGGACAAAGCTCCCTCCCGCAAAGAGGGATCAATACAAAAATGATTGTCATCTCGCTAAATGCTAGAGGGCTAACCGACCCCTCAAGAGCGACCATCATTGGTCAATGGCTCCGCGACATTAGCTTAAACCCAGACATTATATGTATTCAAGAGATTAAAATTGACGGAGAAGACCTCCAGAAACGGCTCAGACAGGTCTCCTCGGCCCATGTGTGGATCCCAACGAAGCACCAGAGGGGGTCCGGAGGAACGGTCATCGGTGTTAAACAACTCTGGCTTGAAAAGCTTGAGAACTCCATTGAAGATGTAAGTCACCGTTGGATTGCGGTTTCTTTTGGTGCTCCTCTCTGTGTTACTATGGTTTCTTTGTACGCCCCCAACGGGGATTTGGAGAGACTGAACACTTGGGCTTCATTAGATTCGCTTCCCCACAACGTGTTTATATGTGGAGACTTCAACATGGTGGAGGACCCTATGGACAGATGGATGGGCAAGGGTAGGGTCATCGACAGTCGGGAGAAAGAAACGTGGGACATGACCAAACTCCACTTGGAACTGGTTGAGTTCAAAGACTCGAACGGCTTTTCTTGGTCGAATCTCCAAGCGGGCGAGGACCTGAGGAAAGCTAGGCTCGATAGATGCTACATCTCTCAGAGGCTTACTCAACAGTGGGGCCACCCTACCATCACGCAACGCACTGACCTCACTATCTCTGATCACTACCCGATCGTTATCACTTTCCAACCCTCCAACAAAATCCGCAAGGCTCTGTGGTTCCATGCCAACGCTTCCACCTTCTCTCTCCCTTCTGTCCACCAAGAAATTGCCGATGTGTGGAAAGTGACGTTCGCCTCTGGCTTGGCCCCTGCCAAGTGCTGGAGAAGTGCGGTCGACAAGTCGCGTAAGATCATGATCAGAACTAAGAAGATGCTCGAGACTGCGCGGCGGGCTCGTAGGGAAGCTCTTTACCACAGACTCTGGCGGCTCGAGGAGGAAGTGAACAAAGGAAAACAACAAGCCCAGAAAGGCCTCAGGAAAATCAGAGCAGTGCTGAGATACGAGGAAGAAATACAAAGGAAAAACTTGCAAATCTTCTTCAAAGAGTGGTGGGCTGGCAAAGCCGACAAACCCACCAAAGAGATGTGTCATATCCTTAAAAGGAAACACAACAGAGAGACGATCCCCCTACTGCTTGACCCACATGGCATTGTATGCAATTCGGAAGAAGATAATCTCGGCATCATCGAGGGGCACTTCACGAGACTCCTGGGAACCTCGAACCCCCTTTCCCACCATAGAAGGGACTGTATGGCTGCCATTTCTAGGGTTTCCCCCCGGAGGATACCAACCAACCTCCACTCCTTGCTACATGCCCCTATCTCGGAATCAGAAATCATTGAGGTCATTGATGCCCTCCCCCTTGGTAAAAGCCCGGGACCAGACGGACTCACCAACGAGTTCTTTAAATCCTTCAAGCTGGTGATTGTCACCCCTCTTCGGATGGTTTGGCAAGAAGCGCTAAAGTTTGGTGCTCTTCCTTCTTGTCTAAATAATGGAATTATCAAGTTGGTTCACAAGAAGGGGGAAAAGAACAGAATCGAGAACTGGCGGCCTATTACGATGCTCCAAACAGGATACAAGATCATCGCCAAAGTCATTGCCAACAGACTCTCGTGCCACCTGAGATCTTGGCTTAGTGAGGACCAAAAAGGTTTCATCAAAGGCAGGTCTATCCTGGAAACCATTATGGATATTTGGGAAGGTATTCAATTCGCAAATGAGTCCAATCAAGATGTGGTTTTCCTCAAAATCGACTTTGACAAAGCCTACGACAGGCTAGAATGGGACTATATTCTGCAGTCGCTCCAAGACCTCGGGCTCAGTCAGAAATTCACCAAGATGATCGCGACCCTTCTCGGAAACGCAACGACCCAAATCAACGTCAACGGCAAACTTTCGAAGGCAATCCATCTTAGAAGGTCGATTAGACAAGGGTGCCCTCTGGCCCCCCTTCTCTTTGCCATCGCCACTGAGGGGCTGAGCAGACTTGTGGCTCACCATGTGGAGGCTGGCAATATCAAAGGCCTCCGGCTGCCTCACGACCACAATCAAATCATCATGAGACTTTTTACTGATGATATGAACGCGTTCGTCCACAATGATAATACCAGCCTGGAAACTTTCTGGAGGTGTCTTGCTACCTTTTGTGATGCCTCTGGATCTAAAATCAACCACTCCAAGACTGCCTTTAGGGCTATCGTGGGACAGCATCCTGACCTTCTCATTGATCATGGCTGTCAAATCATTCCGCAGGGCCAAATCTTTCGGCTTCTGGGAATCCCCTTGGGATTTGGTGTCTCCATGGAGCAGCGATGGAACTGGGTTTTGGCTAAACTCGAAAACAAGCTTAACTATTGGAGAGGTATGCAAATCAATCTCACTGGGCGTGCGATGGTTATCAACACGTTTCTCCTCTCTTCTACAATCTATTTCCTTTCTTGCTGGAGACCGAACGAGCAAGGCCTGTCCAAACTGAACAGTATTTGTAGAAATTTCCTCTGGACGGGCGACCATAACAGAAGGGGGGTGCCTAAAATCAAATGGGCCATCTGCACTAGCCCTAGAGACAGCGGGGGGCTTGGTATTCTGGACATTGGGTGTATGGCTAACAAACTGGCAGCCAAATGGATGATTAGGGCTTGGTGCAATAGGGAGGCCTCGTGGGCTAAGCTGATCTTCAGAAACAAGAATGAGTTGGCCCTCACGGGGCTCCCGAACTGGAAGAATCTTGACATCATGACTCTGCTTTTCTCCCCGATCCCCGTCTTCCCGAAAGGCTCCAATCTCGTGTGCTCCCTTTGGAAGGGCTGGAATAAAGTCAAAAGCTTCATAAGAATTAGTGAGGACTGGAAGTGGGCAGCTGGAATCAGACAAAACGACTCTATCTGGTTTCCGATTCACGGCATCCGGAGTGTGGAGTCGTGGAACATTCAAAATGCCAAGAAGCTATGGAACAAAGGATTCAAAAAATGGAAACACCTCTGGAAACATGACACCAACAACTGGATCAGCTTCGAGGATATTGACCCTCGCATAAACATCTCCTACGAAGAATGGAACTCCTTGCAAAGCAGATGCCTTGCTTGGGATCGCCACAAGACGCGCCTTCTCATGGGACACGATTCTCTGAACTCCCTTGGTCTCAAATGGCACAACGGAAATAGCCTTCTCAAAATCCCGAACATCAAAGAAACGGCTGACCTCCAGATCAGCCTCAACAAGAAGTGGTGCCAGTCTTGGACGCGGCTCCGGTGGGACATGAAATTCATGAGTATCTGGCACCCCCTTATTGAGATTAAGAAGTCTGTCCTCCTTTGGCAAATTCTTCATCGAGGAATTTGGACCAACCACAGGGCTAACAAACTTTGCGGGATCCCTCCTTGGTGCAAACGCTGCCACCGTGCTATCGAAGACGTCCCACACATCTTCCTTACTTGCCCCAACTCCTACAGAATCTGGCAGACGGTTGGAATGAAAATCAGACTTCAAAAACAGCTTAGTTGGAAACAAGTCCTTTTGGGAGAAGCGATCGGCTGCTCTGCGACACTCTGGAACGCCATCAGAGGGGAAGTCCTGTGGAAAATTTGGAGGGAGAGGTGTGCTCTCAACTTCGGCGACCCCCCCAGGGAGTGGTCGATTGAGAAATCACTATTCCTCTTGGGCAAAAGGATTGTCAACAGCAAGAAGTCCCCCCCCTTCAGACACCATCAAGTTCTCCAGTTGATCAACAACAAGCTTAAACCCAAGTGGGCCCCGCATGAGGGCGACGAGAGGGTGATTAACCTTCTCTGTAATGCAACCTAGGATTCAATCAAGCTTCCCCTGCTTTGTGGGATTTGGGGGGTCCCGTGGGCACTAGTCCCCTTCTCTTGTACCTTTGTTTCTTAATTTAATTCAAGTCCGGGAGAGTAGGCTATTGCCGAACTTCCTTTATATTAAAAAACTTTTGATAAAATGCAGCATCCTAATATAGAGCTAGCCATTAGATAATTCCATGTTCATTTTTGTATGAATCAAGCATATAGATACACTAGAGAAATTAGGAGCACTTATAACGCTTTTATACATGTTTCAAGATACTCTACACATTAATTGATATGAAAGTGTTCAACCAACTATTTAGAGATCAAACTTCTTTTTAGATCTTTAGGTTCTTTTGAGGAGGTATGATGATTATGAGGATCATTTATCAATGTTTGAATGTAAAGAAGACCTCTAACCGGCCATAGCCATGGCCACCCTCTCAATTAGCATAGAGCACACAACTGTGTTCAACATTGGGGTCCTTGCACTTGTCACAAAAAGGAAAAGAAGTACTCACAAGGAGGTAATACTTGAACCTTTTGGACCTCTTGTAGTACATGCGTCAGAAAAAAGAGCCAAGAAGAAGAAGAAGAAATCCTCATCACCACAACTAGTCGAATTGTGGAGCTCTTAGATTTTGTTGGTGTAGGATGGGAGGAGGAGACGGATAAGGCTTTTGCAAGCCCACAAGCTCGAGCCAATGATCTTACATTTAAAGACTATTGCTACTAATCTGAGGCTGAACACTCCTAAGAAGCCTTCTAAAGTTAAAAAAAAGCAATTAGAACAATAAGAAGTGGAGAAGGAGAGGGGTTCCAATCCTACAACATCTATAAGTTCCTCTTCTTCCTCATCTAACACAACTGATTCATAGGTGTCTTCATCATCTAGCACTATACCTTCAAGAATAGTCCGAGAGACAATACTGTAGACAACATCTAAAGATGTACCATTATCCATACCACAACCCTCCACTAGACCACATGTAGGTGCTTCATCCACTGTGCCCACCTTCAACATCTTCAAAATACTATCCCCATACCAATACCAATTGAAGACATCACATCACCCTTATTCCATATCGCCATGCTTCCATCCGCTTCAATTGATGAAAAAATAAATGATACTACAACTCTACAGGAGTACAAAAATGGACTATGAAAATATGAAAGTAAGAGCAGAGAAGGTTGAAGCAATGGCTCATGATACACATGCATTAGTGATGTTGTGAAAAGAGTTGGAAGAAGAAAGGATGCAACATAAAAAAACTAAGCAACACCTAGTTGCAACACAAGAAGATACGGTAAAAGCAACCAATATGGTATTTACTTTCACTAGTAGAGAATGTCTACTGAAAATGAAGCTTCAAATGAAAACAGATGAAGCAAAGAAGATTAGAAAGGACCAAGAGCGTATGTTAGAATAGTTTGTCAGCATGTAAGCTCTGGTATTTGTAGAGACATAATAAAAGATTTTCCAAGACACAACTTGTAAAGTTTCCATAGTGCATTCATAGTTGGAAGAGCAACTACACTTACAAAGAGAGGAGTTCTAAGGTAACAACCAAGAACTAAGGAAATTTTTATAAGATTCTAGCGATTTCCACAATCCAATAGCCTTTTAGGTAGCCCAAGGAAGCACACAAAAAATCTCTCAGCTTCCAAAAAGAAAAATTGAAGAACAAAGACATTCAGTGGAGTTATATAGAGATGAGAATGAGACTCTCTTGAACCAAGTGGATGATCTATTTTTGAAACCATTCAGCCCACTAGTCATTTTTCCATTCTCATGAATGGTGAAAGTGTTGGTTGCATGTGTCAAGTTGTTTTTCCTATTATTGTGAATGATGTGCAATGTCTGGGAAGGTTTTTTGGTCATGGAAGGTATGGATGAAGACTTGATTATAGCCAATCAAAAGTTTGTAGAACTAAATCCATCCATTATGTTCAAGCCTACACGTGAGTATTTTGAAAGTCCTAGTACGTTTCCTTACTATACTAATTGTGGGCACAAACATCTCTTGAAGGATTGTACTTTGCATGTAGAATACTATTTTTTCACCAATGCAAATGGTCAACTGAGTGCGATGTATGAGGTAATGAATATTTTTATGATGACTATTCCTCTATTTTGCCTAATCCTTGTTTTAATGAGGCACATGAACATTTGGATAAGAATGAAGCTAACGATATTTTGGAAGGAGGACCTTCTCCTTCCCTTTCACTTCTTTCTCTTGTGTCTATATGTGAAGATCACGAGTTATATAACTAGAATTCATGCTCTAGTTCATTATATCAATCAGATAATAATGATTAATGTAATGATGATTCTTTTAAAACCATTGTACTTCCCTTTGTGAATCTAATGATCCCATGTATAATAATGGAAAATCCAAGATGAATCTACTAAAGATTGCAACTTCTTCAACTTGTGATGATTGTATAGAAAAGGAGGTGACATGTGTAGAAAAATCATTGTATAGTTGAGAACATGGAACTTTCCACCTTTGAGGATCTCATAAAAAAGGATGAATAATGTAATAAGGATCATGACATAAAAAAGGAAATGACACATTCCTTTGGGCCATCCAATTGAGAAAAGGAAACCCTTTTTGATCCTACAACATTATGTCCTAAGGATCGAGGAGCTGAAGAGTAAGCAATGGAATTGAACCTTTTGCATCTCTGAAACCTTGAAATTTGGTAGTCCATAAATGATCTCCTTTGATTGCATCAGTTTCAGCCTTTGTAGATTTGCATGTCCAACTCGTTTGTGCCAGATCTCTATATCAACAATAACTCCTGCACCTTTTGCAAACATGGCTATATTCATTTCAGGAATTTTCACATTTAAGGTGAACATCCTACCCACTTTGTTTCATTTGGTGATCAATCGTCCACCATGTTTGTATTCTTCTACATATAACCCATCAGCATTGAACCTGACTTGTAATCCCTGGTCAACCATTTGTCCAATAGAAACCAGATTCTTTGTTATGTTTGGAACATGTAGCACATCAGCAAGATGTTTTACCTTCCCGTCCTCCATAGACAATGTTATGTTTCCTGTATGCTCGATAGGATGCGATGTATCATCACCTGTTTCAACATATCCAGGAACTCACAATTTCTGCAAACTACCAAACCGTTCTCCATGACTGGTCATGTGATTTGAAGTGCATGAACCAACATACCAGACATTATCATTTGATTTTGAAACACCAGCAGACATCGTATTCATCATGTGATGGTGAACCATGAACAGCTTCTCATAATCATCTACACTTGTGGATGCATAGTTATTCTACTGCCTTCTGTTATTTTGATTCTTCAACGTGCAATCACGTTCAAAGTGTCCACGTTTACCACAATTCCAACATCCTTTATTGTCATTACCTGAATCATTTCTTTGGAAATTTATGCGGCCTCTTTGGCTCTCCCTACCTCGAAACTGTCCTCTTCCTCCTGCATGATTTTGTTGTTGAATTTGGTCTGGGTTGCTATTTCCTCTTCCACTTTCGAAACCTCTACCTTTGCCTCTTCCTCTTCCAGAGTAGAATACCTGCTCAGAACTAGATTCTCCTTGGGAGTTTGAATCCTCACCAAGATTGTTTTCTTCAATAATCAACAAAGATACCAGATCAACGAAATTTGGAATATTTTCCCTCGTTTGTATAGAAGTTCTCAACTACTTATATCCAGCTCCTAAACCACGAAGACACACTTCCACCTTATCATCATCATCTACATTCACGCCAATAGATGCAAGTGACTCACATATGCTTATGATTTTCAAGGTGTAGTCACTTACCAACATGCTCTTCTTCTCCAATGTATGCAGCTCGTTCTTGAGTTGCAATTTTCGTGCCTTTGTATTGGTTTCATACAATTTGACCAAACTGTTCCAAGCCTCTTTCGCAGTCTTGGCATCCTGTATGTGTCCAAGCATGCTATCCTGTATGCTAATAGATAGCCATTACATTACCTTTCGTGCTCCTTGATTCCATTCCTCATATGCTCTTAACTAGTCTGCAGTCCGATTTCTTTCTGGTAACTGCAGAGCATTTTTGTTCTCTCCTTCGATGTGCTTCTAGTATCCTTTTCCAATCAAGAAATTCATCATTCTGAATCTCCAAGCATGGAAGTTGTTCTTGTCCAACTTATTGCTCATAAATTGACTCATTCCATCTTCGTTTGCCATTTCTATCGCAATTCACAACACTGCAAAACACTATAAGCAGCACTTCTGCTTGAACGCTGTCGTATTATGACGTGATAGTTCGATCTCAGAAAAACATAGTTTTCGTGTATCAACTGTACACGAAATCGCTTGAAATTCTGGATCTGGAATATATGAGTGTTGTCAAACATGATGCAAGTTATAGTTTCTGAAATTGACCTGGTTTTTCTATGGGCCCCACCTTGCGGGCTTGAAATGGAGGTCGAGATGGCTCCGAAACTTCACGCCGATTTTCATAGCAAATGGAGGTCGTTTGTGAATCACGTTTTCTCCATGCCTTGCCACGTACTCTTCACCGTCGCCTTCTCCATGAGCTCTCTACAGCCACGCTGGCTGTGATACCATGTCACGGAAAAGGAGATAAGGAAGATAGCTCACACACACACTCTCACTCTCAAGGAGAAGCACAAACACACACACACATATATATGTGTGTGTGTGTGTGTGTGTGTATGTGTGTGTGTGTGTGTGGTATTTTTCTCTCCCCCTTTTTGGAGGTTTGTATATGTGTGCATGGGTTTAAAAGAAAAGTGGTGTCTTATGTAGGGCTATGTTATTAGCCCTATTCATGCATCTACGAGGTGCATGGTTGATCATGGTGCAAAAAAGTGGGTACTTGACAATTCATCAATGAGCTTTTGTGGATGAGTCTTATGTATTTCCTTTGTTGCCAAGTGTATGTGAGTATTTGATGTTGTTTTCGTGCATGACATGTGACTGTTCTACAAGTTTTGGAAAGAAGAAAACTCCCTGAATTTGTAGAAGATGGAGCATTTGATTTCCAAGTTAGTTGAGTGTGGTTAGTGTTTAGGGTTGAGACCACTTGTTTCTTCTTACTCCAAATCCTAGTACTATCACATTGAGCTTCTAGCAGGTTCTTTGCTATCCACATTTGTTAAGCTTTTGCTAGATTCTTCATTCTCTCATTATTTCCTTGTGTACATCTTTGTTCTTGTGATATCTTGATGTCACAAGGAAGGAGATAAGGAAGAGAGCTCACACACACACTCTCACAATCAAAGAGAAGCACACACTCGAATTGAGGCAAGGAAGAATGATATTCTTCTTCTTCTTCTATTACATAAAAACAAATGTACAAGAATGACCTAAAAACAAGAATACAACAAGTGCAATATATAAAGTCTAGTACATAAGGAAAAACCTAATGTCTGCGAATGAGTGACCAGGCAGGAAACAAATGTGCCATCACTCTCAATAGATAAATCTAATAAAGCTCAATGAAGTATCCCTGACATATACCGGTGTGACCACTATACATGTCAGAGAAACAAAAAACTGATACGTGTCACCCTGGATCATCACATGTTGAGCTTGATATCTCAACACTCCCCCTCAAGCTCAACTTCATGTCCGCTAATCCAAGCATCTTTCGAAACTTCTTCAGCTTCTCTGCTCCAAGTGCTTTAGTGAAAATATATAGCAACTTGCTCATCGGTTCTCACATAAACAAGATCAATATCACCTACTAATACCTTCTCTCTGATGAAGTTATAATGTACCTTGATATGCTTTGTTCTAGCATGAAAAGCAGGGTTCTGTGTATACTACTAGGATTATCACAATAGATAGTGATAGGCTTTTGCACTTCCATACCTAAATCTGCAAGTATCATCTCTAGCCATGATGCCTCACATGCTGCCATTGCAGCACCTCTATACTCAGCCTTTGTACTCGACAAAACAACAGTGGGTTGCTTCTTACTGCTCCATGTAATAGTTGCACTCCCAAGTGAGAATAGAAAGCCACTAGTAGATCTTCTATCTGGAATGCTACCAGCCCAATCTGCATCGATGTATCCATGAACCTGCAAATCTACACTAGCTTCATAAAACAATGCATAATCCAAAGTAGCACTCACATAACGTAGAGTGCATCTCAGAGCATCCAAATGTGGCTTCGTGGGAACCTGTAAATTGACTTTCAAGTTCAACAATCTAGCTAAGATCAGGCCTCATAATTGTGAGATATATCAAATTTCCCACAATTTTCCTGTACATAATAGCAGTTTCCAATGAACCCCTTAGGTAGAGAATGGTTAGGTTTAGAGACAAACAGAACCGATCAGGAAAGGCATAGAGGTCAGAGACACCAAAGAGGCATGGATGAGTTTCCCTTGGCAAGACCTAGAGAACACCCTAGGATATTGAGGCCTAATCAATTGGTTAATTCCATGAAGAAATACTTCGATGGCACAAGAGCCATGTGATCATGTAGTAGAGTTTAGACAAGTGTTAAGAGCAGAAAAAGTTGATGACTTGATCAGTCAATATAATGCCTTTGGTCTAACTCTCCAAAACACAGCCTTGATGTGGTTTTAGCCACTACATGAAGGTCAATTCAGAAATATAGACTAATTCCTAGAAGCATTCATTACTTGATTTTCCAAGAGTAGCATCAAGCACACAATACCTCATCCCTAATACATAGTTTCAAGCAAACACCTCATGAAATAGTCCGACTCACTGGAAGAAGATTTAGACAAAACTTGGAAAGGTGTCCTATTCCAAAGTTACCCACACCAACCAAACAAGTGGTGATGTTTTTGGATGGCTTTTTATGTGCCAAAATATGATCATATGTCACGTAAAGGAGCCTAGATCCATACAGCAGTGTGTGAACATGTGCATAGACATAGAGGATAACTTTGGTGATGAGTTAGACCATTCAAAGATCTAAAAATACTTAGGTAGTGCTACAAGTTTCACTTCTAAACCATCTACTTCAATAGAGGAGTTGGCAGAGAAAGTAGCTCAAAATTTAGGAGTCTCAAGTAAGCATACCCCTAGGATGGTCTCAGTGAAATAATATTATAATCCTAGAGGATACCACATGGCCAATGTGTGCTCGATCATGGCTCAACCCCAAGGAAACCCTAATAGGAAATACTAAAGCATTGAGAGGAGATACACAAACCACAGTGCACAATACTGGCCTGACAACAAGAAAATGGTTAGGCAACACTATCCATAGCCTTATCAACAACAAGGGAGATACCAAAATTAGTAGCGACCATAGCAATACTTTAGGCCCCCACAACAATATCAACCTCCATATCAAGCTCAGTAAAGACCCAAACATATGTTGGGTCAACAGCCTCCACCCCCTGCCAATGTGATCCTAGTCAAGTATGCATTAGTTGAGGACAACTTGAGTAGATCCCTAGTGCCCGCACCATTGCTAATTTTCAAAAGTGATCCAAATGCTCATAGCTTTGACTCAACGCACGTAGATAGTCCACCGGCTTACTGTATGGATTCATCAGAGCACATAGAAATTTATCCTTGTGACAATCCTAATGAACCTAGTTAGGAGCCAAAATATTAAAATGTGATGTACATGAATCCTAATCATAGGTCCCAACCAAGAGAAATGGGACCCCAAGCACCTAGACGACCATGCTATAGGTTCCAAGGAGATCACTTTGTTAGAGATTGCCCAATCCTTGCCCTAGGAAAACCCCCATTAGTGACTATTCAAGGCTTTTTCCATGATTGCGGTAAGGAACATCTCTTGAGGGATTGCCCAAAGAATCTAGCAAATGCACAAAAAAATCACACCAATTGATGTAATTGGCTTGGTTATAGACTCTAATTGGAGTGTGACTACAATAGACCTGGTGCAAGTAGTAACTAGAGCTCAAGCCCTACAACAAAACCAAGGAATAGGTCAAGAGGGGCTCAGACAATAGTGAAATTGAGAGTGTAACTAAGAAGAGGATAAGAGCTTGGAAGGATAGTCGTAAGCTGATGAAAAGACAATGGAAAAAGAAGATGAGTGAACTCAAAGAAAGCTTAAAGGAGGCTAAAGCTAAATTTATTGAAATTGCATCTCAAACACACACTCACACACCACCTCCATCACCTAACACTAATCAGCCCCATATAACCCCATCACCACCTAGAGTAGGATCAGTCTTAGTGGATCCTACCCTCGAGGATTTAGACATGATGCTTAAATCATATTAGGTCAGAATCCAAGAAGGGCCAAATGTGACAGAACATGACAAGTGCTATCGTAGAGCCTACTTAAAAATAGAAAGGACTAAGTTGTGTGCAAAAATGGTGGAATTGGTTCAAACTATGTTTGAGGCCAGCCGTCTTTTCAATTGCATTAACTCAGCCAAGGCACAATTGCACTTTGATGGATTGCTATAGAGACTATAGAAGATAATATCCAAATCGAGAAAGTCATTCACATCGAAGGTAACCAATGATAGAAGTGAAGGGATAAGTTTGCCTTCCAAGGAAGCTTATGTTCCTATTTCCACTAATCCGGAAATCTCTTCTTCGGTGAATCAATATTCACAAAAATTCCTAAGAGATATTCAAGAGGAGAAATGGCCAAGGAGAGTGAGAATCCTCATCCCTTTGAGATCATGGATGATTTACATGATCAATTTCCACATTACATTCCATCAATCTATGGGGAGCAAGACACTATGCAATCAAGCAAATGATTAGACTTTGAATCCAATTCTTTGCAAGAATTGCCTCATAGCCCATGGGAGCATAAGTCTATTCAAAATGAGAGCCCCGATGATCATGGTGAGAAATGGAGAATCAGTTGAACATAGGAATACCAAAGTAGTGAAGAACACTAAAATGCAATGTCATCTCACATTAGTAGAGTTACTCTCAACAGGATGCTTCTAGAAGGCTCTAGATCTCTTTGGACAAAATACTATCCCCATGTACCCCATGGGGGTTTGAACATAAGACCTCCTCCTTCACACCCTTGAGACTTAACCACTAAGCTAAGCGGATTACTTGTTTACAATGCACATGAGCTCCTAGTAAGTCTAAACTCAAGATCTTTGGTCATACACACGGGTGACCCGAGGGTGTCTAATTTCAGATCCCAAACCCTTAGACCATAAAATTATTTTATCACATTCTTCCCCCCTTGGAAAAATATTTTCATCCTCAAAAATAAATCTATATAACAAGTTTAGGCAACCCCCGAGCCTCATGTTCTAACTGGAAGAACATGGTCATGTTCTAAAACTAGAAGAACATATCTCATCTCTGTGGTGGAATCCCTACCTAGATGATTCAAAACACCATCTAGCTTTGATCTTTGAAAAGCTAATCAAAGTACAAATTAGTGAATGAATAATAAGGGTGGATTCGAAAGCATCCTTGGCCAATTCATAGTTTTTACTAGGTGTGATCTGGGCACGAATATGTGAGCTGGGTGGATTCAAATTACTAGTCCATTTTTGGGCATGACTGGTGCATGGACTTAGTAACTAAAGTGGGATTCTTATCACTATCCAATCTTTGAGAACTCTTGATTCACTTAAATTTGATTTGGAATACTTGAAGTTTGGCTGTCCCAAACATATAACTTGGATATGTGTACAATGGTTTACTCTAATCTAACAAGTACTTGATTTTTTCACCCAATTGGAGGACTACTTAGTCCTAATGGGCTTGAAAATACATATGTAAATTATAGGAGTGTGCCATTTACTTTGGGTCAACCGTACTATAACTTGACCAATCCAAATTAAAATGAAAAAATATCCAACTTAGGACACTTTTCTCAAAGACTTGAGCTAAAAGTTCTTGGAATTCTCAATTTGATGAGCAAATCCTAACTTCTTTGTTTTAGATTTTACTAAACTCTAGAAATTCATTAGAGTTATGCTAGAAAACTGGAAGCAAACTCAAATGAATAAGTCAATCTTGGACCTATCATCTTTTAAAGATTGAAAATTTTCTTGTATAGAACATCTATCTAGGACGTTTATATTAGTTATCTTCTTCCAACTGGCTAATCCTAGACTATTGCAAAAAAGAACCAGATACCATATCTGAGTCAAATCCAAAATATTCAAAAAGTGAAAGGAAAGAACTAAAACTCTGTACAACTAGTTCAAACTTTAAAGATACATAAGCTTTCTATGAGTCGAATTTTGGATGACTCAAGACTTAAAATTTGCAAGGATCTTATTCAACAAGGTATTGAAGCATGTTTTCTATCTTTAAGAGAAATAAATTGGATTCTCATAAAGATTCATAGAGTAGATCTAAAACACCATCCAACCACAAGATACTAGTGTGGTATCTAACATCAGTATGCCGACCCACTGAAGTTCTATTGATGAGCTTTTTCTCAAATAATGATTCACTTGAGACTAAGTTCAGGTCTATATTCAATCTTCATGACTCCTTACTAGGAACGCAATTCTTGTGGCATTTCTTTGAGTCAAAAGATTGAATTTACCAAGCTACACTAGGAACTTGTTGCTTGACTTGGTCAATCTATTCCTTAGTTGAAAGGATCATTCAATGTCAAGGTACTACATTAGAAATTTATTAAATATGTTTGAATCATTAACACTTTTTCTTGAAGTGTTCCATAATTCAAATAAGAACAAGTATGTTCTTTATTTGAAAAAGAAGATCTTGGGAGTTACTTACTTCATTTCTTCATCTTCCTTGATCTTGAAGTGTCTTAAGATCATTTTATTATCCTCCTTGAATTTAAAGTTCTTCCTTGAAGCTTTTAATTCCCTTGAGGCAAATATCACTTCAAGATCCATTCTAGGACTAAAAGATAATTATCATCCCACAGTCCGATGTCCCATATCATCTTTACAATATCAATCTGAGTATAAAATATGGTGTCCAATACCACCCTATTTTATATTCACATTGATGTGTGAGTGATATTTATCTTGAATCCTAAACATATCTTGATAGAGTATCTTCTCTTCAATTCTTTAAAAGAATTTTGAATTTTCAGGCATTATCTGGGTTTTGATTCCTTGACAGGATCGTTTTACAATCATGTGCTTTGTCTTGGAAAGTTGAAAACCTTTTGATAGGATATCCATTCTTCTTTGCTAGGGTTTTCAAATGAAAACCAATTAGAATTCCAAGTACTTGAATTTTCACAGATTCAAGTCCAATTGGTTCATTCTTGAACAATTTGTAGCGACAAGATCGTTTTACTTCTTGTCTTTAGATTCCTTTCTTACTAATGCTTTAGGAACTTTACAAGAATCTCTCTACTGCTTAAGTCTAATCATCCACTCATGCTTTTTGGATTGTACCAAAATCCCTTGAAAAAATAGGCAAACATTATGCTTTACCTTCCACAGACTTAAGTATCGTCTTCACAATTGCAGACTACATTCTTGGAATGTCTTCACTCTGTTCAGACTTGGAACAGCTTACTCTTTTCATACTTTTCCATTGGATAAATGAAACTTCAGTAAAGAAAAATCAAAAGGAATTTTATTGCCAATACTTGGGCAAACTTCAAAGTAGTTCCAATTACAAGTTCTTTGGACAATCACGGCCAAGCTTGATCAAGTCTAGGTGATCTTGTGACAAGAATAAAGACTTAATCTTCATCATTAAGATGTCTTTAGCTAACAAAAGCATCTTCGCTTATCCATGGGATTTTTAAAGATCTTTCCCTAACACAAGTTCGAGCATATGCTAATGCCTCTCAGATTCCAAAGTTAAAAATCTTTGATATACCTTTAGGTTATATCAATCTTTGGGCTTAAATACCACTACCGATGGTTTGAGAATTATTGGGAACTACTTGCTATCTAACTTACTTGAAGAATTGCATTCTCACATCTAGGGAGAGTTTTATTCTCTCAAGAACTTGAGATTCCTTCCAAGGAATTAAGTAATACTAAGCAAATGATTCAGCTTGGAATCTTTTGCATTACTAGAATGATCTTTAAAAGAAATTTTTGACTTTTGGACAAGACTCAAAGCTTAAAAATAGCTTGTCCAAAATATATTTCTTTTTAACCAATGAAGTAGTTAAGCAAACTATTTTGTTTATTGGCTTATCTTTAAGAAGTATCATGATTCTGAAAGATCACTTTGACTTAGGTTTCTTCTTAAGCCATAATTAGCTTAAATGAAACCAAGAATAATTTTTTAATCCTCGAAAGAGTTCTTTTTTTAATACTCACTTCTTTGAGTCTCGTCACTCAGGATGAAATCAAAGCGAAAACCTCCAAAACTCTATGGTTTTTTACAAGTTTGGAAATTCTAAATCATCTTTTGAACTTTTAAAAGTTCAACTAGTTTAAGTTCCATTTTATTTTATTTGATTGCTATCACATCTTAGGATAGAATCAAATAAAAACATTCCAAATCATCTTTCTTGGATGCATGAATTTTTTTACATCCAAGCTTGTCTTTAGGATTCACTAAGTTTTTCCTATACTTAGAGTCACCATGGAAATTTGCAAGTAGTTCTATTTTCTTGCCACTCGGGTGAGCAAGAAAATTGAATGCTTGACTTTCAGCAAGCCTAATTTTCCTAAGCAAGACCCCTAATATGTGATACCTAAGTATCACTTTTGAGAAAAAGTGAAATAGCTACTTGGGTTGCATAGCAGCTAAGAGCTTTGCAACTAACTTGTTTCCATTTTCCCCAATTGAATAACTTGATCTAGGAAACTAGGTAAGGATCAAGAAAGTCAATTTGTTCAACCACCTAGAAAAACTCCAAAGAAAAAATGCTTTGTCATATGCTAATGCATGTTCTTGTATGCAAATGCATATGAGTGCATTCAAGTGTTTGCATGTTTTGTGTTTTTTTTCTTTTTATGCACTAAACTTAATTCAAGCAATTATTGAGCTTGCTTTGCATACATCCTAGCATCCATGCACAAACATTCTACTTGCTACCTTTCAAAAGGATATAAGCATGCATATGCACAAACTCGAGTGCATCAACTATCTTTTCCAAGCAAGAAGAAAGTGTACGTTGTGCATGAAAACATTCTTTTAGAAAGAAAGAAATGCACAACCAATCTTTTCTTTTCGTGCATGAACTCACATAAATGCACAAACATTCTACTTGCTACCTTTGAAAAAGATATAAGCATGCATATGCACAAAATCGAGTGCATCAACTATCTTTTCCAAGCAAGAAGAAAGTGTACGTTGTGCATGAAAACATTCTTTTAGAAAGAAAGAAATGCACACCAATCTTTTCTTTTCGTGCATGAACTCATATTTTTATGTTATGCACCAATATTCTTTCATTCCCATGTGGTGATACATAGGTGCATGACTATGCTTGATAAATATTTCAATATGTTTATACTCTTCCATTTATATTTCATTAATTTTCATCAATATTATCAAAAATGAAGATTTCTACCATACTTCAATGATAATAAAATGCATCTTACATGAAAGCATGGAGAAAAAACAAATATTGAAATGAAAACATAACTTGTAAAATACTTATCTCCACATCAAGCTACATCCTTCCATTTTCCAAGAGAAGAGCCACTTTCCATACTTGAGATCTCCACATGCATGGATTTTGCTCACCCTTGTCTATGGATGGGAGGGTGTGTTGGAAATCGGAGAGCCTAAGTGTTCACTTGACTTACTTCAGTTAGATGTAAGATTGCATCTACCTCTTTGCTTTTGGTTATGTGATCATGTACCTCCTCTGATGTACTGAGTTTGAATCTTGTCTTGTCTCCTCAGTGTTGTAGAAGTCAAGGTATCCATATTGAAATTTTGACACAAAAGAAGGCTACGATAGATAGTGCAATCTCATCATCCTATAAGATCTCAAGTTTGAATTCCAATGTCTTCATTGTATGATCAACCATTTTGTTTTTGACGATCATGTCTCTCTGTCAAAAACTTATGTGTGCACCGTGACAATTAGCAAAATTCCCTCAAATTTGAGGCTTCATGAGCTCGAGTCCTTTGACTAGTACTTCTGTTTTCTACGGGTGAGAGAATATTTTCTCGGACACTTCAGCTTCTAAAGGTCACATAAAAATCCAGCAACCATGTAATCATAGATGTAAAACATCTTTCAAATTTGCCTCAAGAGCTAGCTAGTGCCTATACTAAAATAAAGCAATCAATCTCAGAGTAAAAAATGTTATGCATAGAAGTTACAACAGATCGATGGAACCATGGTGATGCATGATCAAAGCCTGCTGTTGTCAAATATTTGTGTATGTACTAATAAATTTTGCTTCAAGATTTTCCAAAAATACCATAATCAAGACAAAAACCGATTGTTATAAGTAGATGATGCAGCACAATGGTTTAATCACTTCTCCTCAGCTATGAGAACATGATTTCAAGTCATGATCTTTGCTTGCAATGCCCAAAGAGATGCACCCTTTTGTTGCAAATGTTTGTGGCCCATCTCGATTTCCAGGCCAGGTGGTTAAGGTATTATTCATGAAGGCGATTTTCCAACAATTTTGTAGTCTTATGGTTACAACAAAGTCAAAAATGCTTTAGCAATCGAGTTTGATACCGAAGCACACGAGAATGTGTGAGATGAAGAAAAGAGTACATTCCTATTATCCTCTTTTGCAATAGCCTGGCACACGAGCGTTGAGCATAATTAAGTCATATAGAAACAAATTGATGAAGTACTTGAGATTGGGAAGTTGGATAGCACATCACCTGCTTCATGGTTATGCCATAACTCCTCCCTCCAATGATCATGGGTTCGATCCCGAGAACCTGCATGCAAGAAGAATGAAGACAGAATCTATTTTTTGCTACATCAAGCCATTTGAGAAGTCTAATTGGAGCACACAAAAGAGAGAGGGTGCATCCAACAAATCCATCATTGAGAAGAATGCCTATGAAATCTTGTGAAGAAGGTGATGGATCTTCAAGGTCATCATGGGAGATTGCCTAGAGCTTTGATACCAATGCAAGAGACTGACAAATTATGACCACCACGTGCTAGATAGATCACTCTCCTCCCAACCATCTACCTCTATATATAGCTCTCTCCAACGGACTACCTTCTTGGGCAGGTGGATACTAACCATCCATGTCTTGACCATGTAACTACATGTGTGCCAAGTGTCCCAGTTAAGTCAAGTTAACTCAATTGGATTCTTCTAGAAGGCTCTACATCTCTGTGGACAAAATACTCTCCCCATGTATCCCATGGGGATTGAACCCAAAACCTCCTCCTTCACAGCCTTGAGACTTAACCACTAAGCTAAGTGGATCACTTGTTTACAAGAGCAGATGACCTCCTAGTAAGTATAAACTCGAGATCTTTGATCATACACATGGGTGACCAAGCTGTGTTTGATTTTAGATCCATCTGAACTGATCGGACCCTTAGACCATAAACTTACTTTATTATAGGATTCATCAATGAGATTGATCATACCCAAAAACTATGTGTGTGCATTAAATTAAAGAAGGTTAATTCCACCACCATCAAAGATAGTTATCCGCTTCCTATCATTGAATGCTTGTTGGAATGGATAGCAAGCAAGGAAGTCTATAGATTCCTTGATGGATTTTTTGGCTATGATCAAGTGTCCATTGCCCCAGAAGACCAACATAATATGGCTTCTGCCATTTTTTGTGATGCCCTTTGGGCTCACCAATGCTCCTTCTACATTTTAAGTGCTGATGAGTCATTTTTTCAAAGAATTCTTGTGAACGAACTTAAATGTCTATGTTGGTGACTTATGTGCTCATTCCAACATTAGGCAAACCCACATTCTTGAACTGAAGCAAATATAGAGAATATGAAATCTGCTTAAACCCAAAAAAGTGTGTTTTCATGGTCAGGCAAGGCAAGATTCTAGGATACATAGTGTCAAAGAATGGTATATCAATGGATGAGGATAAAGTTAGAGCCATTGTTGGATACCCAAACCAAAGAATATCAAGGAAGTACAAGCTTTCATGGAACATTGTGGCTATTATCAGTGTTTTATCCAGATGTATGCAATCATTTCTAAGCCTCTATACAACCTTTTGACTAATTTTGAGTGGACTGGTGAGTGTGAAAACTATTTCAATAAGCTCAAGAGACATTTTTGTTCAGCACCTATCTTGACTACACCAAATTTGATTAATCCATTCCATGTTCATGTGGATCCATCCAACTATGCTATTGGGTGTGTGCTAGCACAACCAGTGGGTGAAGGATACGTGGACCTTCACATTGCTTATGCAAGTAGGCAATTAAATGCAGCTGAGAAAAATCACACCATCATAGAAAGAGAAGGATTAGTCATGGTCTATGCGGTTAAAATGTTTAGACATTATTTGCCTACAAATAAGTTTAAGTTCTTACAGACCATCATGCACTACTATACCTAGTGAATAAACCTTGCAATACTATCAGGTTAGTAAGATGGTTCCTCTTACTAATGGAATATGACTTTGAAGTTGTGGTTCAAAAAAGTAAGGCTCACCTTAGGGAAAATCACCTTTCCAGACTCACTTCAGGAGAGCCCCCGCAAGGAGTGTTAGAGGAACTTCCTGATGCTTACTTGTTCAACCTAGAGGTTGTCCCTAATTGGGTTAAGACTATCGTGCCTATTCTAAATTTTGGAACTAAGCATATGGTAATGAAAATAAGAATTAAATAAGTGGTGAGGTCCCAAGAACATCACATAGTGGCTGGCAATGTGTATAAGCACACCAATCCAGGCATATTGGCTTGCTATGTAAAAGAAGACAAATATGTGAAATGGTTGCAATTAGCACACATAGGTGCACTGAAGTAACATCACTCTAGACATCAAACCTTATAGACACTACAGAGACTAGGAGTATATTGGCCAACAATGGAAGCAGATGTCCATAGGATGAGTAGGGATTGCCCAACCTATTGTGATAGAACACCTATAGAACATCCTACACTATATCAAGTGGCACTAATACCAGATTGGAGCGAACCCCTGGTAAAATTTCTGAAAATGAAGACTTTCCCTCAAGAGATGACATTAGCAAGACAAAAAAGATTAGAATAGGAGGCCCTAGATCATGCTCTCATTGGAGATAATTTATATAGGCATGGAAGACATAGATATCTTAGGTTGTGTGTCCATGAGAGTGAATATCTTAAGATCTTGGAAATTGCTCACTAAGGTGTAGTAGGAGGACATTTTGGACCACACAGGGTGATCAAAGAAATACTTCCTGCAGGACTTTGGTGGCCAACCCTCCACATGGATGCTCATACCTATGTGAAGTGGTGTGATACTTGTCAGAAAACTCAGTATCTGAAACATAAGGATGAGGTGCCACTGAGACCCATGATGGGAGGACCTGCTTTCTCTAAATGAGGAATAGACTTTGTAATTCCTATTAATCCCCCAGCTATGAATTCACATGCTGAGTACATTATTGTTGCCACAAACCATCTAACCAAATGGGTTGAAGTAAAAGCCACCAAGAAGAACCATATGCAAACTACCCCCAAGTGTCTTTTTTCAGAATGTATTTACAAAATATGGTTTGCCAGTACAATTGGTATGTGATCATGGTACCCACTTCTTGAATGAGATCATCGAATAATTTTTGCAAGGATTCATGTTCATTCACAAGAAGTCGGCCCCGTACCACCCACAAGCAAACAAACAAGGTGAAAGCACAAACAAGATCCTCTACATTGTTCTCACTAAGCTAGTTAACAACAAGCATTCAGATTGGGGCAAAGATTTTCACCATGCTATTTGGGCTTATCGAGGATCACCCCTTTCATATGCTATTTAGCTAGAATGTAGTGTTTCTACTAGACTTCTTGATACCTAATTTAACAGTGGCACAAGGGCATCAATGGATAGGTCATGAACTCTCTTCTAGAATTTTTGACTTTTAGTCTTGGTGTGTACACTGAAGCAGCGTGCTAGGAAATTAGAAAAGCAAGGCTATGAAGCCATGATAAGAAACACAATATCCACCAGTGGAGTTGTTGAGTTAGCCACCCTTAAGGGCGATATACTACCAAACTACATTAGTGGATGCAGAGTGAAATTACACCAAGAGCCCCTAATGGATGAAATGCTCAACTGACTAAACATTGCAAAGAAATGCAAAGAGGAGGAAAACCGGATAAGAGAAGAGGCTTGGGTAGAAGCCCTAGAATGCATTCGACATATGAAAATGAGATGACAATGTAGAGAACAATCTAGGCAAGATGTTTGTGAAGCCTCAGCTATGTGCTAAACAAGAAGTGTCATCCCTTATCAAATACTCGATAGTGCGTCCTTTTGTGACCTCAAGATAGGACAAGGAATGAGTGTGAAGACTATAAGATCCTTGATCGACTCAAGTGCTACCACTATTGTGGTTAAATTTTCTCATTGTCAAAACCTGCACTTGAGCATCCATCCTATTGAAGCTTACCTCATAGGGTTGGGATGTTTGGAAACCCCTTGCCTGGGTGAAATGGAACTTCCCATCTCCATTCAAGATGTCCATATGACCTCAAGATAGGACAAGGAATGAGTGTGAAGACTATAAGATCCTTGATCGACTCAAGTGCTACCACTATTGTGGTTAGATTTTCTCATTGTCAAAACCTGCACTTGAGCATCCATCCTATTGAAGCTTACCTCATAGGGTTGGGATGTTTGGAAACCCCTTGCCTGGGTGAAATGGAACTTCCCATCTCCATTCAAGATGTCCATATGACAGTTAAAGTGCTAGTGTGTCAGGATGAGGACCTCACAAAACCTCTAATCTTGGGTCAAGACTAGATATATGACCATTTGGTCAACTTAAACCTAAGAAGTGGACTTCTTTAGGTTTTGGTGAATCAACAAAGGATCACAGTTGAACTAGTAAGTTGCACATTCAATGAACTAAGAAAGGCGCCAGCTCCTGGTCCTTCCAAGAACACACATGAAGATAACAATGATATTCTTGTCCAAAGTTCGATGGTGGAGAAAGAGGACACTTATGAAGGAGTAGTCGAAGCCAACATGGAACTCCCTTCTTTTCCAAAGATGGCCAAAGCAAAACAAGCAAGGAGACCCAAGAAGTAGCATGATCAAACCATCCTATCTTGTGCTCAAAACCAGTTCAAAACAAGGTGACTCATGAAGTGAAATAGATTTGGAGGTGCAAGATTGAGCAACCCACTGATTCCTCAGCAGGACCACCAGTACATACTAAATGAATGATGCAGTCAAAGAAAACCAAAGTTGAAGGCTCTAGGAGTCAACCTGAATGACTCATTTCCATTTGGATACCTAAGCAGTTGATGAAGGTTGACCCCAATGCTAGACAAATCTAGGTGCTTAAGACTCGCTTACAAGCTCAAGTAGCTACACATAGAATCCTAGGAGTAACTTAGTGCTTCCAGGCACCCAGTCCACCAACATCTAGGATGAAATCCACTAGCACCATACCTACACATAAAACTACACCTAGACTTACTTAGATATGGGTACCTAAAAAGTCCTACATTCACATAGAGCTACCCTTGGCATCATTAAATGTCACCAATGGCCAAATATGTAATCCCATAAGGGAAATGTGGAGAAACAAAATCTGTAACAAACCCCCTAAACCAATAATGTCCATACCCTCACAAACAGGTTAGATGCATTATGAGTATATTGCACATCTAGAGTATGCATCTAGAAATGTCTATCAACTCTCCAACAACCACTTACTTTCACATGACACACCTTTGTGAATAACCACTAACTATCATGCAAATCATATTGGTATTTTAAGGGGAATATGGTCTCACCTCTTCTCTAATGCAATACTAACATGATGTTCTTCTTCTAACAGATACATACTTCGGTATCATAAGTGCTAATGGTGGAGATAGTAGGCATGAGCTCTCAGACAAGGAGGAGTCAACAGATTGTTAACTTAGAAATCTTGCCTATTCTATTTGAACTAATGGAGCGGCTAGAGGATATGCAAGCAATGCAAATTATCCCTAAATAGGATCCACCCATGGGCCACACAACAAGAGTTAGTAAGAACTCACATTGGTTCAGTGAGATGGTAGGACCTCTAGGAGAAGGCTCGTACATGTGGGAAGATGAGATTGAGTACAAAAACACATGGGGAAAATACCATTTCTTTACTAGAGAATTTGTGAAGCTACAAGACTCAATAGACTTAAGGCCTATGTGGCAAAAAGAAAGCCTAGCATAATACTTTGCTCCCAGATTACCAAAACTGGATTTCACACAATGTTCTATCTCATCAATTCATTAATTCCCCAGCAAGACCCCAAAGCTTCAAGCACATTTGTGGTTCCATCGTAAACATTTGGGAATGAGTTAAAATGATTTCTTCTTACCAATAATCTAGTTTGAGAGGCCCTAGATACGAGAGGTATGCATATCCCCACTGAGAAGGAAGGTTTGGTGCCAGACAACATGAAGAATTGGAATTGCCAGACAACATGAAGAATTGGAATCTGACAAAGCTCAAGGACATGGTGTCCATGATGCCTAGAATAGTTTTACATCTTAGGATAAGCATGCAGCATTTTGCATTCCTAAGGCAAGACCGGTTCACAATGTTGCACAAAAAGTTTTGGTTCGGCTTGTATTTAGCTAACACATATAACACGATGGTAAATATTCCACATTGGATTATTGATCAAATTTATCATGCACCCAAGAGGTGGCCACATAAGCAAGTGTTACATGGCCATTGTGCTCTCGCAAGAATCATCTATTGATGACTTGCATATTCTTATTTAGAGGGCTCCTTCCTAGAATAGAGTGCAACAAGAAATCTTTGGCTTCACCATCCAAGAGAATGAGGGGAAGGATACCTTGTGCACAATCTAGAGGATCCACCTTAACACCATATATATCTCTTGCACCACAAAGGATAGTTAGACTATTCACACTCAGAATACCAAGGCAAAGTATGGATGTATCCGGTTTAGTCTTTCCCCCAATGTTGTCTGATCTAGAGCTCCCTGAAGGAGTTCTCTAAGAAGAGCTCAGTAATCCAGATTTTGAACAAATCCCTCAAGAGGTAAATCTCGAGTTGGGAGAAGAACACGAAGGCGAGCAATAGCAACAACATGAAGAAGGAAAACAAGGATAGGCTAAAGAAGTTGTAGAAGAAGAAGATGATGAGGAAAATGAAGACAAGGAGGAACAATGGCATGGAGAAGCTACAGGAGCCCTTGCCTACACTATATAGGTACAAAGACTCTACGACACAATTGTGAGTGTGCAAGAACAAAGACTCTACGACACAATTGTGAGTGTGCAAGAACAACACTATATAGGTACAAAGACTCTACGACACAATTGTGAGTGTGCAAGAACAACACCGAATCTCCTTCAGTTAGGCAAAGCCTTAGTCAAGTAGATTTAAGTGAAGAAGGAGTGGACCCACATTTCATTGAGTCCCTCCAACTTTTGATAGAACCTTTAGGAGTAAATGAGGCGGTTCATACCATGTTATAGAAATCGACACCCCCTATACTCAAAGGCACATCGATGATCGTGCACTATTAAGAACATAAGAATACCTGTGATGGAACACAAAGGGACTACACAACAAGAGGAAACTTCAATAGCAACCATAAATCTCATGTCCAAGATGTTTGTACAAACCTCCCCAATCTCACCTCAACACCCTTCATCCCCCCAATCGACATGAGGGTACAGGCAACAATGAGAACTGCTGCAATCGCTCACCCCAACAAACCTATCCATCAAACCCCTCCCCACTCACCACATGATACCCTCCTAGACATAACCACTACCCAGATCATTACATCCACACCTTCCTTTAGCTTCTGCAAACCAATCTCCCAAGCCACCCTCTTTTCTTCCATCACTAACCCTCTCTACACCACCACAAATGAACTTCTTGAACCCATCATTGGCCATCCTGTTGTAACTAGTGTAGCAAGCCCTAGACCCACTGATGGCATCGCTGCATTCCCCATTGCCCCTCGCACCCAAATCCCATTCACTATAGAACTATATTACTCTACCCTCCGACCCCCTCCCATTGCTGCCACCATACCACATTCTAGTTTCCCTTCATGGAAGCCCTCACTTGTCCTTTTGCACCATTCTCTTTGGGTATGAACCCATTTGTAATAGCATCACTCTACATGGATGCCATGCACACCACACCTACCATCCCCATCTTCATGGTAGAACCCACATGCATGGCATTATTTGATCCCATGGACATCTCTCCACCCATAGCACCACCCCCTCCCCCCACACTTCCACAATCCCCTATCCCCCCTCCACCAACATCACCAACAACCCTTACACCTTCATGCATAGCATTCACAACTCCCATTCCCCTGCATTCACCCCTATCACCCTTGCATCTATATCTGTAGATAATACCTTTAATATGATGATTTAGTATGTATCACAACTCCAATAGGATTATCAACAACCAGAAGAAAGAAATGTGGTCCTCTTGAGAGAGTCTCAATGATTACATATTCGAGTAATAGAATTGGAAGGAGCTAACCATGAATTACAAGATCAATACCTTACCCTCCAACAAGTGCATGATGAACTAAACAAAATGAAAACCATGGATATGGTAGCTGTCCAAGATTTGGAGGAGATGCTACGTGAACAAAATTCAAGGAATGCTAAATTATAGAGGAACCTAGGTCTTCTACAAAGACATATGTATGCATCCATGTAGGAGAATAAGAGGCTTCAAAAACGAAATCAAGATAATCTCTAGGTTGTCGTGGAGGGAACCCCAAGAACAACTATCAGTCCCACACGGTTCCAAGTTGTACCTTCTGATAGCATCCATATATTATTAGAAGAACACACCAATTTCTGTTCCAAGTTGTACCTTCTAATAGCATCCAAATATTATTAGAAGAACACACCAATTTCTTAGAGTCATATTCCAAGTTGGAAGAGGAGTACATAGCTCAAAAAGCAAATAGCCAAGGCTAACACGTAGGTACCAAAGGCCATCCTTTTTCCACAAAACACACAAGAAATGGAAAGCCTACAAAAATAGATTGAAGAGCTCCAAGCATGGTAACTAAAATATGAAAGACCACCCCCTCCACTTGTGGATCCCAAACCTAAAGAAGTAGTTGAAATCCTAGTGGAAGAAACTTTTGAGGACCCCTATGAGCCCATACCAGTACTTGAGGGGTGCCCCACAGAGGAAGGCTAAGACACCTTTGAAATTGAAGTGCCAGAATGGCTCAAAGGCTCGAACAAATAAGCAGAACACATGATGATTGAGTAGCTATTTAGATTCAATCACTGGCAAATCTCAAAGATACAGTACTCAAGTTAGCATATTTCCAGAACCTCTCTCATCAACAACTCATCACCACGTCCAAGTTGCAATATATGCCTTACTTTGTACTTCTCACAGACTATAACGTAGAGATAAAAAGGGTGATGGGAGACGAACTGACTTTTGTGACTCAATTTGAGCCAAAGGACCTTCCATAGTCAGCAAGAAAAGGTACAATCTTTCAACCAAACAAGTGCACATGACTATTAGCAACATATCCAGAGATAATGTGCACATGGTCCAAGGCACCCTATATCAAATACGATCTGTGATATTGCCCTATACCATGTCAGTGCCCATGGCCCAAGTTTGTAGTCAAGGTAAATATGACAAATGGTTGCTCTGATTGGATTAATTATCCTTACTTTGCTCCACCAAGAGGACCACCCACCATGGCTTACATGATATCAACCATACATCACTGGTCATCCCAATTCAGGATGTGCCAAATATTATTTCCAAGATGTGTATGAAGATTTTTCAGCTAATGACAGTGGTCTTCAAAACATTCAAGAATGTCAAAGCCCGTATATCTCTCCTCTAGGCTTCAATGAGGGTAATCTTGACTTGACCTATGATACGAGTAGAACCCCCTCCATCAACACAATCTATGTTTGGCATGCTCAAATCAAGTACTAACTTGCTTGTTACAAACAGACTTTTGAAGAAATGTTCTCCATAGGGTTCTAGGAATACCACTCAAAGATCTTCATTCTTAGACCCACACATTTATTGCAGCTATTCGTAGTAGAACAATCCTTGCATGTAGATCAGCTATGCATTCCACATCCAGACATAGTAGGTCCTCTCGATTGGGAAATCTTAATGACAGATCTAGCAAGAGGCCTCAGACTCAAGGAACATCACTTAGCTATGGATGTCGTTGAATATTACATTGCACATCCTTCACAACAAAGGTCTTTCAGGGATGACAGACGTGAGAGAGGGGGGTCTTGATAGTAGCCAAGGAGGTCCACGTGGCTTGATGTGACAAGGAAGCATGTGGAAAACTAGTCAGAGAGAATCAAAACAAAGAGAGGGCCAAGCAGACAAGGAAGTAAACAAAGATCCGACAACTAGGCCTATCAAATTGCCAAGTCCTACTTCTTGTGAAATAATGATTTTGATCACTACACACCATTCTAAATTCCATTTTTGACATTCCCAACTCCATTTTGTTCAAGCTGAGGAGTCCTCAAGCTTCAAAAGTACTAGTTCTAGGTACATACCAATTTTCGTAATTTTTAGAGCTCGTTTGAGCCTCCAAAAGAGCATAGGAACCTAATTTTTTACTAGGCTAGGGACTAGATCTAAACAAGCCCAACTCTGGTCAAAAACTATAATAGGCTAGAGAGCTCATTTTTTGGGGTTTTCATATTGGGAATCGAAGCGAATTAAGTAGATTGTAAACTTGTTTTTGGATAATTAAAGATTCCATTGCTCCATCTCTTTGTCTTGTCGTGTGTGCATGTGTGTTTGTGTGTGCATGTGTGTGCATTCTTGTGTGCTTCCCACTCGCACACGTACTCTCACTTGATCATGGTCATCATACCTCCCTCATGTCTCCTCATATTGATAATTATGAGGCGGATCTCCTCATTTTGATACTCATCATTGTGCTAGAGTGACATAGTGACACCTGTCTCAAACAATTTTCATTACTCTTAGATTTTTTTAAGCCTAAATTGGATTTTTTTTATAGCTATGCATTTCTTGTGTTCTCTCTATCCCTATCTATGTATTTATGCAAAGATAATGAATATATGCCCAAAAACATCACTAAAAACACTCAAGTATTGTTCTTTCTCATGCTGTGGTATTGTTTTTTGGAAAAAAAATATTCAATATTAAAGAGCATACCTCAAAGGCCCTATGTCTCAATTCTCAAGACAAATGATGCCTTGTGCTGCTCAAACAATGCTTTGGAAGCCCCATGACATATATTGGAATTTTTCTCTCTCTCTAAGCTCTCTGCATATAAATGAAGTCCCAAGGTGTATTCTAGGGCATATGAACCCTAGAGGATGCTAGAAAAAAGAGATCCTTATGTATTTATTGTATTTTTGGCTAACCCTAACTTCCCTAATTCTCCCAAGGTGCTAACCCTAATTCCTAAATTCTCTAACTTCTCCTACACTATGACCTTGCCTTCAATCCAACTTCTTTTTCATGCACATCTACTCCACATTTGTGCTATAACAATCACTTAGGCCTCTTGACATAGGCCCTCATCCCCGCCAATGGTGTAGAAAATTTTTGCAATCATGTAGACTCATGAGAAGTGATCTTAACTAGAAATCACACATCCTACAAGTGCATTCAAGTGTTGGCTTGACTAAACATGTTAAATTGGAAAACTAAGAACTTACCTTGCCAAATGCATAGAAGCATGTGCACATACATGATGATTATTGCATCCAATGGTCAAGCAAACATGTACCAAGTTTAAATCGTCTTGCACAACCACCTTTTATACTCACATACACCATTAACAACAAGAAACAATGAAACAAGGTTTTATCTTAGCTCTAGTGTCCAGATATAGTCAATACATGTTCATTTTGAAGCTTTCAATGAGACATATCTATTGCAAGTAGCTACGTTTTCTATGCAAATTTATGACCAAAGAACCAAGTGTTGGGAATCACTTACCTACACTCTAAAGCTCTCTACACTTCACACAAACAAGATGGCAAAGAAGAGGGGAGTAAGAGGAAAACCTTTTCTAATGGATCATTGAATGGGAAAAAGGTGTTGAGATCTTTCCATTGGTGTTGATCATGCTAGTAGTGTTTCCCATCAATGTGGAGAGTATCTTAGTAAATCTCTTACCCAAGTCACCAAGGATTGAAGGATGTAATCCTATTCAAACTAGTTCTAGGATTTTCTTATTTTAGATTTGAGGAACAAAAGGCCTTGATTTGATTCTTTGGCATACTCAATACCTTCCCATATATTTATGGTAGCTTCGAAAATCTATCTAGCATTGATGAACCCTATTTGGTCCTTCTTGATCCAAAGTTTAAGTATGCCTATAACTTTGTTGGTGAGTGCTTGAATATGACTTTGTAGCATGTCAAATGCATGGTAACAAAGTGACATTTGATGATTTTCTTCTTTTCCTCTCTATTATGGATGAGCTTGATCACACCTTCATTCAAGCACCTTGAGAGTGTGTCGAACCTGATTGATTCCTATCAAATCATAATGAGTGGTTTAAGCAAGAAACCCTTGAAGAACTCATTTGTAAATACATTCAACTCAGGTTTCTTCTGAAGTGGTAGAGAATCAATGACTTCCTCAAGTTCTAACTTGGTGATAGGATTTTCCAACTACTTGTCCGCCATCAAAAGTAATATTTCTTTTATTTGACACGAGATCTAGGGCATAAAATTCCTTCTTCATAAGGAGATGATGCTAGGAATAGAAAATATGTCTTTGAAATTGTTTGCATTGTTACAATCAATGGAAAATGACATAAAATCGTTGCAAATTTTGTAGTTTTGAATCCTCTCACCGTTCATTACTTCAACTCATTACATCTTCATTACAATTCTCATTGCCCCTCATTCCATTCTTATCGTGTATTTTTCACACCTAATCATACTATTTCTTACTTCCTTCACTTCAGACTCAGCATTTACTTCCCGCATTGCATATTATATATTCTTCTCATTATAACCTCACATTCAGCTCATCACTCAGCTCATCGCCATTTGGCATCCATTCAGTTCATTGCAATTTGGTATCCATTCAGCTCATTTCCATTTACCATTCAATCTATCAAATATGAGTGGATCATTGATCAAACTTCCTTTGGGAAAAAAAATTACCAGTTTCCAATGGTTGTCCCTATCTTCTCATAATAATAGCATGATGTCCAATGAACCTGTACAGTGGTTCCCAATACTCTTGAACATTGAAAGAACGTCATGTATATCTTAATTGGTGCATGGAACTTGAAGTTAATAATTGTTTCATTCTATGCAAATTTCAATTAACTTGTAAATTTGAAATGTACATGAACTTACCCCAATGACTTCAATTATGCACAAAGACTGTTGTACATGCACTTATGGTCATGGGGTTTGTGCTAAGGATGCTTGGGATACACTTACCACATTGTACTAGGCTAGAAATGAGCCTCGTGTTGCTTACCTCCGAAAACAATTGGAGAGTGAGCACATGAATGAAGGTGATTCTATGGATAGTTTTCTCACAAAGATCAAGGATTTGAAAGAACAGTTGATTTCTACTGATGAAGTTATACCAGATAGCTCACTTGTGCATAGCATTCTGAATGATCTTCCTGACTCATATCAGAGTTTTGCTTCTACTCTTGATTTGATGATGAAAGGCAATCCAAATGCCTTCTCATTTGAGGAGTTAGTCTCTATTCTGTTGCAGGAAGACTAGTCTAGGCAGAACAGGTCTATTATGCATGTTGCAGATCAAGCTTTCTTGGCTACTCAGAAGGGCAAAGGTAAATGGAGCTCTTCTACTAGTAAGCAGAAATCTGCAAATGTTGCACATTCGAAGAAGGAAGACAAAGATGAGAAGAAATCAGAAAATCAAAAATTGTTTTGCAAATACTATACAGCAAAGGATCATGTCATCAAGAGTTGTCCAAAACTGGCTGCTAAAGAGGCAAAGAAGAAAGGGGCCGGAATGGTTGTTGTAGAGGCCTCTACACCAAAAACAAAGTCTGCTAATCTTGTGCAGGAAGAAGAATGGGTGTTTACTAATACTTGTAGTTTTGACCCATCTTCTCATGATTAGTGCATGTCTCGAGTAGACTCAGATGTTTGGTACTTTGATAGTGGGGCAACCAAACATATTAGCTCGGAGTGCAGTTTCTTCTCTTCATTCAAGCCTGCCCCTACAGGGAATACTGTTACATGTGCCAACAACTCCTTCTATCCTGTTATGGGAGTTGGCAAGATCATTTTTACTACTGTTGATGGTACTTCTTTCACTTTGTCATATGCTTTGTTTGTGCCAAGTATCATGAAAAATATGTTATCAGTTTTTGCATTAGCAAAGATTGGTTTGGTTGTGAAATTTGTTGGTGACAGATGTACAGTTCATGATCTGTCAAATGGCGACATCATTATTTCTTCTGGCATTTTATGTCATGAGTTGTATAAGCTCATAGACTATGAAAGATCTGTAAATGATTTGGCATGTGAAGTACATGATTCTCAGGCTATGTCATATGCAAATCTTTGGCATGCATGCTTTGGTCATCTGAATTTTGCTAGTTTGCTACACCTCCAGAAATGTGAAATGGTGTCCTCTTTTCCCAAACTTGAGGCACCCGGTAAACATGTATGTGAAGGCTGTATTTTGGGCCAAATGCAGCGTTTGTCCTTTCCAAAAGATGGTTCAGTTCGGGTTACTTAGAAATTGAAGCTTGTACATAGTGATGTTTGTGGTCCTATGCAAACACCTTCTTTTGGGAACTATCTTTACTTCCTGACTTTCATCGATGATTTTTCAAGGCATGCATGGGTATATCCATTGAAGGCAAAGTCAAAAGTGTTTATGTGCTTCAAATAGTTTCTGGTTTTGGCTAAAAATCTGTCAGCATGTAAAATGGGCACCCTCCATTCTAATCGAAGGGGGGAATATATGTCTTCTGATTTTAATGCATTTCTGGTTGAACATGGGATAAAACATCAGTGTATAGTGTCATATACAAAATGGAGTTGCTAAACAAAAGAACAGGTCACTCATGGAGATGGCAAGGTGTATGGTCAAGAGTCAGGCTTTACCACAGTTTCTGGCTTGAGGCTATTATGTTTGCAGCATATGAACTGAACAGGTGTCCCACTAAAGCGCTGCAGTCTATCACTCCATATGAGGCTTGGCATGGTCGCAAGCCATCTGTTGCTCATCTGCGTGTTTTTGGTTGTGTGGCATATGCATTAGTGCCTGAACAACATCACACAAAATTGGATGATAAAGCAGTAAAATGTATTTTTGTTGGATATATTTCTGAAAGTAAAGGATGTCATCTATATCATCCAATGAGTAAACACATTCTAGTTAGCCGTGATGTTGTTTTTGTGGAAGATACTATTCAGCCATTGCTTTCATGTACTAAGGATATGTTAGCTCCAAAGACATGTATGATACTTTGCTTCCTCTTTTTACAGTTTAGTGTTGGTCCTAATGAGGCAGCTTCTCAGCCTTTGCAGGTTTCATGTGATGATGCAAATCATTCCATTTCTCATGCATATTTACATGATGCACTTGTTGATGAGAGAATTGATATTGAGCAGGCAAAAACTATGCCAAAATGGTTGGTGCAGACCTTGCATGACAGCAAATTAGATGCACCTCTATCATATCATACTCAGTTAGGCTCTCATAGTGCCTCTTTTGCATTAAATTTCTATGCTATGGCTGCCTCTAGTCTCTGTGATGAGATTGAACCTGTTTCATTTGATGAAGCACAAAATTCTGAACATCGGATGGTTGCAATGCAATCTGAATATGATGCTATCATGAAAGATGGTACCTAGTCTTTATGTGACTTGCCTCCTGGCAAGAAGGCCATTGGCACTAAGTGGGTATACAAGTTGAAGTTTAAACCTGATGGAACAGCTGATAGGTATAAAGCTAGGCTTGTTGCAAAGGGTTATGCATAGGAAAAGAGGCATTGACTTTGATGAAACCTTTGCTTCTACTTGTCGAATGACTACTGTTCATAGCGTCTGTGCACTTGCAGCTCATCATGGTTGGAATGTATATCAGTTAGACATTAAAATAGCATTTCTGAATGGTGAATTGCATGAAGAAGTGTATGTTTTTTAGCCTCATGGCTTTATGCAGAAAGGGCATGAAAACCAGGTGTGCAGATTAAAGAAGGGATTATATGGTTTAAGGCAAGCACCACGTGCTTGGTATGAAAAGATACATGCCTACCTCATTGCTCATGGTTTTGAGAACAGTCCAACTGAAAGCACCTTATATGTTAAGTGTGCCAATGATGTGCTTCTAATCATTGTGGTGTATGTTGATGACTGACTGCTCATTGGTCCTCATGACATGCATATTGCTGATTTTAAGGCTAATTTGCATGCCTCATTTGAGATGTCTGATTTGGGGCATTTGCATCACTATTTGGGCATTCAGTTTATGCAAGTTGATGGTGGAATGGCTTTGTGTCAAATGAAATTTATTGACACATTATTGTAGCGCTTTGGCCTTGAAGACTGTAAGCCTATTGCCACTCCTATGAAGACAGGTTTACGATTGAGTCTTCATGATGCTCGAGATGCATTTGATGTTGTTCTCTATCAGCAGGCTATTGGATGCTTGATATACTTACGCATTACTCGGCCAGATATTTAGTTTGTTGTCTCACAGATGAGCAGGTTTATGCATTGCCTAGATGTCAAGCATTGGCATGCGGTTAAGCGCATCTTTCGCTACTTGAGTGGTACCCAGCTACTTGGATTGTTTTATCCTAAGGGGGATCACTACCACCAGATTTGCATGCTTTTTCTGAGAGTGATTGGGCTAGTTGCTATGACACTCGTGTGTCCACCAGTGGCTTTTGCTTCATGCTTGGTAGCTCATGTATATCTTGGTTGAGTAAGAAGCAGCCTACTGTGGCCACTTCCAGTTGTGAGGCTGAGCATAGCGACTGTTGAGTGTGTGTGGCACAGACACCTATGGTTGATTTGGGTGTTGGTCAGGCTTCTACCACCACCATCTTCACTGACAATCAGAGTGCATTGGCAGTTGCAAGGAACCCTGTGTTCCATGCTCGCTAAGCACATTGAGGTGCATTATCATTATGTCAAGGAGAGGTTCTCTACCGCGGAGATCAGCTTGGCATATGTGCCCATGCAAGAGAACATTACAGACCTTTTTACGAAGGCTCTACCTAGGGAGAAGTTTGAATCTTTCCGCAAAGCTTTGGGCTTACTTCCTTTTGTGGATTGATTCCACATAGCTTGGCACTTCCTTATACATGAGTGCCAGCTCCTTGTTCACTGCATCACTCCCAGGGGGGATTTGTTGGTATATTTAGGTAGTGATGTGGGTGAACACTCTAGGACCACCGGGGCACTTTTTTCCTCTTTAGGAGGTTTTTTTTCCCCCATCTTGTATATACGCCTATTGCCCTAACGAGCTACTTATCTTTGTACATTAGTGGTAATACATTCAACATTGTGTGTTGTGCTCCAAGCTTTTTCTTCTTCCTTGTGTTGTTCGCGTGCTTCCGTAGACGTCTAACTCCAACAAGCTCATCATTTATGTTACGTTGATATCCAATTAGAAAAATAAAGGTTTAGCATGTGCAAGCAATTAAGTGAGTTATCACCACAAATCTTAGAAGAAGCAAACATGCTTAGAGAACAATTGTAGAGAGTAGTGATCTACAATAATGTTGGAACATTGATTACAAAGACTCTTCAAGCACCTAGGCAAAAGATTGATAAATCATAGGAATGGGTTAGGACTCAAGTTGCACCAGATTTTTTTGGATGGATGAGAGCCTTGAAAAAGAGAACCTATAGTGGAAGTGTTAGATGAGGACATAAAAATAACTTCTATCATTTTTAGGTAGAAGATCAATGGCTAGAATACCAATGGAAGCAAGTGCAAGAATTAAGATGGAAGAAAGAACAAGATAACAATCAAGATCCCATAATGCAAGAAAAGACACACGGACAAATCAATTTGTGGAATATCCCATGAATGAAAATGCATCATGGGTTGATTTATAAAAAAATGGAGATCCCATCATCCAAAACAAAAGGTAATACACCTATTTTGAGGTCTTAAAAAACTCACGTAAAATATGCCTTAAGTAAATTAGACAAAATTATATGCATAAATCCATATTTATGAAAATAGATGGACAAGTTTGTGGTCCCAAACCTAGCCTAGACTCAAAACCGAGAGACCAAAAATCTTTAGATATTTTGAGCATGAAACAAGTGCCACTAGATAAATATGGAGAATACAATGAAGGAGATTAGGAAAATACTTGTCTGTCTATCTTGTTCAACAAGCACACTATAAAAGATATTTTAGATAGTGGGGAAAGAGTAGTAGTAACCACTTAATCCCTATTGGAAAAAGGTGGGGAAAACTTGAATTGCACTCCACTCATCTAAAATTGCAATTGGTGGACGAACATATAGAGAGAACTATTAGATTGCTAGAATGAAGATTGAGCACATGTGGTGTTGAATTCAATCACACTCTAGAAAATTGTAATGCCGATCGACACAAATCATGACATTATTCTAGAAAGACATTGTATTTGTTGATTGAAAGTGGTGTAAGATTAGGTTAGCAATGCTCTATATTTGCAAAACTCAGGAGAACCAATGTCCATACCTTTATGTAGGTCATACCTCCTCTACAATGGAGCATTTTGCATCATGAAAATTATAATTTCTCCTTCGACAAGTCATCTAATTTTGAATCATGGATGGAAGATGACATGAATTTATGGGTTTGTAGAGAACCTAATAAAGAAGATCAAAGAGAGAAATCATGAGATCTCACAACTCACGCAACTTAGGATAAATCTATACAAGTTCCTGCACACATTCCATAAAAACTATCTAATGAAGAATTTGAGCCACACAAATGGATGTAAGTGCCGACAATCTTGGAATTTCTATTAATGAATCCACAAAGACTAAACATTGCAATAAACAAAGATATGTTATTAATGGATTGTTCATGGTAGCTATCCTAAAAATTAACAAAAAGGTGCCTACATTGCTAGCCACAAGTCACATGATGAAGAGAGTGTCTTGAGTCTTGTTTCAGCAATATAGAGATGTAATCACTGAATCTTATAAGGATTTGAAAGATGTTGACCCACAGATATGTGCACATGGTATTCCTAAGTTGTTGGATGCAAGATGTTTCAAATAAACTCCATACACCTATATTGACTTATATTCGACTAAAATCAAAGAGGAGATAGATAAACTCTTAGAACTAGGATTCATTTATGAAATTGAGCAATTGGATGGATGTCCCCCAAATTTATTATGCCCAAGAAGAATGGAAATTCAAGATTTTGCATCAAAACAAAGAAAGTTAATGCCATGACCATGAGAGACAATTATCCTGCCAATCACTAATCATCTTTTCAAAAGATAGCAAGTAAGGAGGTATATAGCTTAACCATGTTTCGATCATGCCAAAAGGCCAAAAGATAGCAAGTAAGGAGGTATATAGCTTAACCATGCCAGAAAGCCAACACATGTACAATGGATTGTGTATCATGATTGCTTCTACTGATTACAATATGAAAAAA
Organism: Ceratopteris richardii; assembly: GCA_020310875.1. Lineage (NCBI taxonomy): Eukaryota > Viridiplantae > Streptophyta > Polypodiopsida > Polypodiales > Pteridaceae > Ceratopteris > Ceratopteris richardii. The sequence goes on from CM035412.1 coordinate 191,660,723, forward strand.
GTGTCTAGAATCAAAAAGGCAGAACATGTTTCTTCTATTATATAGAGCCCATTTTTTTGGATAAGTTGTAGGGAATTCGTACATATTTGTGCTCCCATATTAAAGATCTTAGCATGGTTGGTAGAGAAGGGAGCACGATGGGCTTAATTTGTGAAATGATTGATAGAATGGTTGAGAAGATTGGAATTATGGAAGGAATTGACTCTCCTAAGCTTGAAAATGTGAATAATCTATGCATAGAAAGATGGAATATGATGCATTCTCCATTACATGCAGCAACGTATGTGCATCATCCCATATGGAGAGAGAAATGTCCAAAAAATAATGGGGAAGTTAATGATGGATGGATGGTTCTCATGGAGCGATGCACAAATGATGACATTGACAAGCAAAGTGTCTTATATGATGAATTAAATGTGCACAATTCTATGGCAAGCACATTTCGTCGTCCCATTCCAAAAGATGAGAAAAAGAATACACTATGAAGTCAATTGGTGGGAAATGCTTGGTGCACACACACCTACTTTACAAAAGCTAGCACTTCGCATTCTTTCACAAGAGAGTTGTGCTTCTCTTTGTGAAAGAAATTGGAGCACACTTTCTTTGATACACACTAAAAAGTGGAATAGATTGTTGCCAAAGAATACTAAAAAATTCATGTATATACATACAAACTTGCATCTTGCAAGTGAACTTGAAAAAAGAAGCTTTGAGATAATGGAATTCACATTGGACATGATTGATAAAGAAAGGGATGATGATAGACTTCTTTTGTGGAAAGAAAATCATGAAGGTGAAGAAATCACCCTCACATCACAAAGAGATTGCTTGACCAACATGTAGATCCTTCATGTAATCCTCTTGATGATGATGATGGTGATGACGATGTTGATAATGATGACGATTGAGATGAGGATGATTATGGAAATGAGGAGGTCGCATTCAAGGATGATTGATGATTTTGTCATATGATATATCTATGATTTATCCGATTTATCTCATCTCACATACTATGACTCATGAGTATGATCTATAAATCTATATGGATTTTATGACTATTCGCTAATGAAAAGTACTCTTTTTGGGTTTTTCATCATTTTATACATGAATCGTGTTTTGTTTATGGTTGAATAATTTATTTCTAATGTTTCTATTAGTATATATACATTTTCTTTTGAAATTACTAGTAAAAAGTGTCAAGTCCATAAACATAAGAAAAGTTTTGGAGGACTCGTCAAAAATAAGAATCCCGTCAAAACTCAAAATCCCGTCAATAACAACTATGCTAGAACCTATGTATTCTCACTGTATGGTAGAGATTTAACAGCCAGCTTGGCAAGCTGCCTGTACAGTTTAAAGGTTTTACCAAGTTCCAGTGTCTTCTCACCACATAATAGGGAGCCCAGGTTTTATTTGTAGCAAACTTGGCAAGTTGCCTATAGAAATTATTAACCACTGAAGCTCCTCCAAACATAGGCATGATGCTCACCAACAACTTATTACGAACGTCTATTTACTATACTAGTCCAAGCTCCCGAAGGCTTCTATAACCAAATATAAATCACTTGAACAACCATCCCTCATTGGGTATCCTGCTAACTAACCAAATTTTCAAGGCTTCCATAACTGAATATACTTGGCAAGTTGCCCGTACAAATTATTAACTGCTGAAGCTCCTCCAAACATATGCATGATGCTCACCAACAACTTATTATAAGCTTCTATTTACTATACTAGTCTAAGCTCCTGAAGGCTTCTATAACCAAATATAAATCACTTGAACAAACATCCCTCATTGGGTATCGTGCTAACTAACCAAAGTTTCAAGGCTTCCATAACTGAATATACAATTAGAACAAGGGCTCATCAATCTCTCATGTGAGTTTGATATGATAGAGAATAACATCAGTTAGCTGTCAGACTTGAGGCCGAGTAATTCTATCATATGAGACTCTGTTCCATAAATGATCTTCTCATCCCCCACTCAATCGTTCAAACTTTCCACCAGAGGCACAAGAGAATTCTGGATGTTGTCATGATAATTGTATGAACACAACCTTGGTGACTAACAAAATTACCAAGCAATACCATTTCATCACCAGAACTAGAAATATTCAAAAACTGCATTACGTTAAACTCCAATAACAAAAAACTGCATCAGACTGATAGGAAACAACAGAAAGACTCGGTCCTTTGACTCATGAAGAAGAATAGTATATTTCTTCCCTTTCTTACAGAGAATAAAATGCTTAAATGGCAGTTACAAGAAGAAATTCAACATATATATGCTTTCCCAGTCCTTTCCTGGCCATCTTCCCAAACATGACCTTCATCCTTGCAGCAAAGCAAGTTAGTTCAGTTCTTTAGAAGTTTGAAGTGAATCAATCAAATTAGGAATCCCCCACCTAAAATATTGCCAGTTCCTTTCCTGGCCGTCATCCCAAACATGACCTTCAGCCTTGCAGGAAAGCAAGTTCTTTAGAAATTTAAAGTGGATCATATTAAGAATCTCCCACCTAAGATACTGCCTCCCAGTTTATGGTAATCCCATATCAACCTAAAAGCTAACTTTCTAGAAGAAGATGACTTGAAAAATGTAGAATTCAATAAAAGAATGAGATGTCTTTTGTTGTTAATGTGGGTATAACCTTAAAGGGCTAATTGAGAAACGCAAATCAGATCCTCCTGAGAAATGTGTTCAACTGTCAAAATAATTTCTATTTTATTTCAGACACTAACATCAACCAGACTAAATGAATGAGAAAGAGATCAATCCATTCTGTCCCGAAACTCCAAAGGACTAAACTCTAAACAGCAGATGATTCTGAAGATGTCGTCTGCCTGCCCTGTTCTGGCTTGTTCAGTGTTTCCTCCAGCTGTCGAGCAACATCCTCGATGGGGGGACGACTACCAGCTGATGGGGTCACACAATTCATAGCCAGCTGTAATGTGTTGATCAAGTCATCCTCGGATGGGGCCGAACCTTTCATTAGCTCTAGATCAAAGATTTCGTTTGTCCACTCTTCTTTCACAATTGATGCAACCCACTCAGGTAAATCCATACCTGCTGTTTGATCTGTTGAAGCTGTCTCACCAGGTGACTTCCCTGTAAGAAGCTCCAAGAGAACAATTCCAAAGCTGTAGATGTCAGACTTGGTGGTTGCTTTTCGGAGTTTGGTGAGCTCTGGTGCACGATAGCCAAGTGCACTAGCAGTAGCGATGACATTTGCATTGGCTGCTGTTGTCATGAGTCTAGAGAGCCCAAAGTCTGAGAGCTTTGCATTCATTCGTGAATCTAACAAAATGTTGCTGGAGGTAAGGTTCCCATGGACAATCCTCTCAGTGTTGTGCAGATGTGACAGTCCACGAGCAGCTCCAACTGCAATGCTGAGGCGTGTATGCCAATTGAGAGGGGTTTCAGGTCCCCTTGCTGCAGCAAATGAAGAGAAAGATGTGATGCACTTACATTTAAATGGTATATAGCCAGACAGATACAGAACACTAGAGTGGACACACAATCATCAAGAGCATATGGAGTGGAAACGTACCGTGTAGAAATGCAGCAAGACTCCCTCCTGCCATGAAGTCATATATGAGCAGCTTCTCATCTTTAGGACCCCAATAATAACCTCGAAGGGCAAGCAAATTTGGGTGGCGGATTTTGCCGAGCATGTTTACCTCTGTCTCGAAATCCCTCTGACTCTTCACTATACCTTCCCTTAACCTCTTTACAGCTACCTGGTTTCCATCCTCGAATGTAGCTTTATATACAGTCCCATACGTGCTCTTGCCAAGAACTTCCGCTGTTGCACACAGCAATCCGTCAGCAGTGAATGTGAACGTTCCATCGAAGTGTACTAACTTCCCGCCTCCCACTTCCGCACTTTCTTTTCCAAGTCCTGAGGATTGGCTGCTTGATTTCTCTACAGTTCCAGGAGTGCTGTCTTTGCTTCCGTCAGGTGTCCTTCGACAGAACACGCAGAGCAAAGCTATCACTAGACAGATTAAGAGGACACCTGCAACCACACTACCTATCACTATGATGAGGAAGGCCGCAGTGCTGAAGCGGTGCTTTTTGCTGCCCCCTGCTCCCCCTATGTTGGGCATGTTGCTTGGGGTGCTCGAAATAACCTGACTTGGAGGAGGATACGGAAATGCACATGCAACCAGTGAGTCGTAACCACATAGACCAACATTCCCCTGAAAAGATGAGGCGTTGAACTTGTGAGCGAACTCCGGAACAGCACCTGTAAGGTTGTTGTAAGAGCAATTGAAGGAGATAAGTTGCTTCAGACCTGCCAGAGATGATGGTAGCGTTCCATTGAAGGTATTCTGGGATATGTCAAGAGATACAAGGCCCGTGATGTTTCCGAGTTGTGGAGGGAGAGCACCATCGAAGCGATTGTCGCTGATATCCAGAAATTTAAGATGAGATAGATTACCTACTGCAGAAGGAAGAGTGCCCCTGAGCTCGTTGGCGGAGAGGTCAAGAGAAGATAGATTAGATGGAGGAAGCACGCCCAAAGTGCCGTTAATGCGGTTATGCGAAAGATCTAGCTTCGTGAGGGAGGGAAGCGCAAGCAGCGTCTGCACAGGCAATGGCCCTTGCAGAGTGTTGTGACTGAGATGGAGCTCCTGCAGTGCAGTTAGCAAAGAGAACGAGGTCGGTATCGTTCCAGAGAGGTTGTTGTGACTCAAGTCGAGAAAAAAGAGCCTGGTTTCAGTTCCGGAAGGGGATGAACCATTATTCAAGAGAAGGAGATCAGTGGGTATGGAGCCGGTAAGTTGGTTATGACTGAGGTCGACCGACTGCAAAAGACGAGAGCCGGAAAGCCCCGGCGGAATGGTGCCAGAGAAGCGATTCCTATTAAGATAGAGCCCACGCAGGCTGCCGAGCGTCGAGATGGAAGAAGGGATGGCTCCCTCGATGCTGTTGGAGTGAAGACTGAGCTTGCGAAGGGCTAGGAGGCGTCCCACCTGCGGCGACAACGCCCCACCAAGCCCTTTGCCCACGAGCTGCAGCACTATAACCTGTCCCTGCGCGCACTTCACGCCCACCCACTTCCCGCCGCATGCGCCAGAGCTGGAATTCCAGCTAGCTAGAGCGCCCTGGGGATCCTGAAACGCCTGCTTGACTGCCTCCAACGCTTGCAAGTCCTCCTGTGTTATAAGAATATCCTCAGACAATGCATGAGGGGCACCCTGCATTGTGAACACCATAAGAAGAAACAACAGCGAAGGCATAGTCATCTGTGCGGTCCGGGCCCTGATTCGCTGTCCCCCCATTCCCCCCTGCAGTACTAAGTGGAGAACAGGAGGTAAGAGAAAGTAACGCCAACCTCCCCTCATGCAAATGAGAAGCTAATATGTGCGTTCGTCGAAGTCCGCTCTTACAGAAAAGAGTGCACCAAAGAGCTTGGAAGAACTGAGCAGGCTGCGGCAATGCTAAAACTGCAGGAGCTTCGTCCACAATCCTCTTCTTCCTCGCCTACTGTGTATACGAGAGAAAACTCCGATGGATAGAACGACAGATGAGTTATTGCTCTGCCCACAGTCAACAAACAAGAGCACCGGTGATGCGAGCCGAGGTGAAGGAAGGCTCCGGGGGGTCCGTCCACACAACTCACAACTCAAGGCTTTAGACTCCAATCTGATGTACGAGCGATTCCGCCCCGAGACTGGAAGGAAGGCAGCTGCCAATGCTCACTGTCAGATCAGAGTCTAGAGAGAGCCGATGGGTACAGCGCCTGTTTATGCAAAAGTAGAGAGAATATGAAGTGAGTGAGGCTCCATGTCTGCCCATAATGCCCACATGCTCTGCCCTTTGTGTTAGGGAAAGCTCTTAAAGTAATTCGTTACATATGTCTGTGTAAATGGTTGAAAATGCATGTCGTAAGTAGGCCGATCATCAGCATTAGAAGCAGCTAAATGCGCCGCTGAGCGCTCTTACTGTTTAACAGTAACACTTGACACTCGCTTTCAAGAGTAATCGTCACACATTAACCACATCCTTTTCCATCAAACTCAGATATCCTGATTTGCTCTGTCCCTCTCTTACGATTCTCTCTCCTCCCGATTGAATGAGAAAGATTCAAGAACCTGTCCGGTTCATCTCTCTTATTCTCATCTCTTACATTAGAATGGATGAAAGCGGCCTCCAAGCACCCGGCACGCCTAAAAACAAGTATTTTCTTTTCTTTCTGTGCGTGCCTCGGAAAGGGTCCTTTCGGCCTCATGATTCTATCTGTGAGTCTGTATGCGTGGGATCGAGAAACCAAGCCTCTCTGCCTTCTCAAACGGCTCCTCTCCTTTGCTTTCCCCTGTTTCCTTGCTGCCCATCCACTCGCAGTACAAACGGTCAACAACAGCATAACCCTCGTTCTCGCAGATAAATTACAATAACATCTGTTCTAGGGAGCAATAAAATATTTGACATGCCGCAAAGAGCTGTTTTACTATACGTGTCAAATTTCAATACAACTGATTCTGTCTCTTTTATTTTAAAGTTTCTTTTTCTTCGAAAATAGGGAATGATTAAAAGCAAAAGTAAAAGGGATTTTATTAAGAGTGGGTTCATCTGAGTGCAATATTTGAGGTAGAGAGAGTAAGAGCTCAAGTTTTATCTAGTTGAGAAACCCTTTTGTAGTCGAGGATCATATATCGTAAGTGAGGTCTGTATATCGTGACGTCCAAGATTCGAAGCCCTAAGTGTGGGGATATCGGTGTCTCAAGGTGTGTGAATAATGGTTGGTCAAAGGTAATGGACATGTGCACCTTGGAGAATGTAGCTTGGTTGTTGTAAATGATGTTGGAGTTTAATGTCTCAGAAAGCACTAGAACATCACAAAGAAGAAGAAGAAGCTTGGAGCACAACGCACAATATTGAATGTATCACCAAGAGAATGTACAAAGATTAATGACTTGTTAGGGTTATAGGCATGTATAAAAGCGGAGGGAAAAAAGCGTCTCAACAATCCTAGTGTGTTCACACAAATCACTACCAAAATATATCAACAAATTCCCATTGGGAGTGATGCGGTGAACAAGGAGCTAGCACTCATGAATAAGGAAGTGCCAAGCTATGTAGAATCAATCCACAAAAGGAAGTAAGCCTGAAGCTTTGCGAAAAGCTTCAAACTTCTCCCTAGGTAGAGCCTTTCTGAAACGGTCTACAATGTTCTCTTATGTGGGCACATATGCCAAATTTTCTCTCCAACAAAGAACCTCTCTCTCACATAATGATAGTGCACCTCAATGTGCTTAGTGTATATAAGGTGCTCTTAGTTGGACTCTTCCCAAAACCATGTGCAATCAAGTAGGCCTGTATCTTTTCATAGCAAGCATGTGGTTCTTGCTTCAAACCATATAATGCCTTTTTCAACCTGCACACTTTGTTTTCATGCCCTTTTTGCACAAAAGCACGGGGCTGAAAAACATACACTTCTTCATGTAAGTCACCATTCATAAATGAAGTTTTGATGTCCAATTGATGTACATTCCAACCATGATGAGCTACAAGTGCACAGATGCTACAAATAGTAGTCATTTGGCATGTAGTGGCAAAGGTCTCATCAACATCAATGCCTCTTTCTTGAGCATAATCTTTTGTAACAAGCTTAGCCTTATACTTGTCAACTAGTCCATCAATTTTACACTTCAGCTTGTATACCCACTTAGTGCCAATGGCCTTCTTGCTAGGAGGTAAGTCATATAAAGTCCAAGTACCATTCTTCATAATAGCATCATATTATGCTTGCATAGTAACCATCCAATTTTAAGAATTTTGTGCTTCATCAAATGAAACAAGCTCATTCTCGTCATAAAGACTAGAGGCAGCCATTGCATAGCAATCTAATGCAAAAGAAGCACTATGACAACGTCAATGAGTACGATATGATAGAAGTGCATCTAATTTGCTATCTCGCAAAGTCTGAACAAACCATTTAGGCATATGTTAATTTGTTATCTTGTCGGGTTAGTTATAACTTACTTTTCTGCTGTGCATGGGTTCTTGGGATGGTCAGGGGTCTGTAATGCAGAGGCCCTATATATATTTTCCCATTGACTTCATGACTGTAGTAGTTTCTTCATTACTTATCTCACAATTCTGACAAACTTAACTACTAATCCCTAGTACACAATAGAACATGACAACCACCACACTCGAATACACAAAGTCTTAATACCTGCTAGTATATCATCACCATTAGACTTGCAATTCACCAATGACTCACTGAACATCAATATAGTATTACGGTTATTCAATACCGAACATCAATTAACTAGAACGATACAACAATGTATATAAATGTGTTGGAATCAATCTCGAGACACGTTGCCTAGACCCACAGTCTGGCGACGCCTCTGTCTCTCTCTTCCAATTGCCTCTTCTATTATCAAAAAAGGCTACAATGATTGTGCGACATCATTTCGATGCGCGTTTGTTCCTAATTACATTTTCTACTAAAATATAATGACATTCCTTTCCCGTGGCCTAACACTAGCACGCACAGGGGTCTCGAACCCAGCACGTTATTTTACAAAGGCTAAGAGTCATCAATGATACCCTGTATATACATGGTTCGTGCTAGTTTAAAAGTATGGGAGATTTTCTGCTTCAACGATTCTAACATGTCTTGTAAAATTTGAGGTTCTATTAGATGAGCATCTATCCTCACATAATTATAAGCTATGACTTGCGATAGCAAAATTTATGTTTGATTCTGCAAAAAGGCTTCTTGCAAATAAAAGTAATTGGCCAAAGTGGCATTTCTGCGTAGCCTTGCTTCTTCAATCTCAGCATCAATTTTTTATATTTGATCCTGTTGGATACCTAATTGTTTCTCCCTGTGTTCCAATTCCTGAAGTCCTGAAGAAGTTCTGTCTTTCTTTCTGAATAGATTCAATTTCCTTCTTGAGCTTGATGGTTCATCCAATTTCTTCATCCAAAGTCTAGCTTTTATGGAATAGCTCTTCCGTAACCTTCTTAAGTTCCATCTCTGCTTGTAATGCCTTATCAGTTATAAGAGAGTTGTACTTGAGTCTACGAGGGACTGAGTTTCCTATGCTTTCCCCGAAAAAATTGCAGAAGATCATCGTTATCGTCATCAACACCCATAACTTGCTCTGATTCTTCACGAAAAAGGAGGGTATTCATCCGAGGAGGCTGAACAGGTTGAACAGCCGGAAGGAGAAAAGAGAGAAGATGAGGAACACGAGTTCAAGGGATATCACCTTTAGTGAGTTGTCGGGAGATCGCTTGACATTCACGGTGAACCCACCAAAAGAAAAATAATGCCCAATTAATGGCTTCGTGGGCAGCATCGTCGATCATGGAGTAAAAAGGTCGAGAGATCCCATACGTGCGTTTTTTGAGGTTGAGAGCAGCCACCAAAAATTACAGTGCAGAGCACTCCAGTTGAGTTCGGCATACGATAGCAAACTCATTAGAAGATTGGCAAGGGAATAATTGCTTCATGGTCGTCATAGGCAGCAGAGGGACATCCACACTGCCATCTTGAGGGAGATGGAATCCTTCAGCCACAATGTTCAGGGTAACGACTATACACGGATGGAGGCAGGTGATCGGCCAGCAGGTCTCTGTCTGGGGGGGGTACCGGCAATAGCGGCAATAACTTGAGCAAAGAAAGGATGACATTCGACCAAATGCCAAGGCAATTCGATAAATGCCAATAACCCGCGTGCACGCAAGAACTCACGCAAGTCGGGAGATAAGCCAGCATGGAAGGTGGTAATGTTGGCTAGAGCTTCTATGGCAATTAACAGAAAGCGAATGCACTCCGTATAACAGGGAGGACACAGAGCGCAAGTACACAATAGCGAAAAAGAGGACGAAGATCTTGGTTAAGTAAGAACGTTGAATAGAAGCGTGGAGATAAAACGCAATCATCACCAGTGGTTGGGAACATGCATGCATAATGATGGCATTCACGCATTAATGAAATCGCAAACATGGAGTGCGGAGGCTAATCATGGATATGTAATAAAAACGGAAGTTTACGGTCAAACAGTCAATCGAAATGCATGTAATGTAAATAGAGGTCAGGAGACAACATAAACAAGATGAATAATAAAAAAATACCATCAACGAATTAAGATGAAGTAGCCTTTGAACAATATGGACGAAGTTTCGACCCATTGATGGGTTTAGGAAGAAGAGCACCAGTTAAAGTGGATAACCAGAAGGTAGCGGGTCCAACCTGATCTGCAATATGATAGGGACCAAACCACCAAAGCTTGAACTTGCCCGCTGAACGATTAGACTTAGCATTATAGAAAAGAACTAATTGTCCTTTGGTAAAGATGGGAGTCCGAGAAATTGGTTATGTGTCTTAGCTTGTCTCAGCTCCACTTCTTGTAGCATCATAAAACTTTCAAGACGTTGTTCGTCCAAGGACCGCAACACATCCAACCAAAAAGGAAAGGACTCTTCTAGTAATAGCTTATGGTCCAATGCCACCCGTAAACTAGGTACCACCAACTCCATGGGTGCAATTGCCTCCAGACCATATGCCAATTTAAAAGGCATATTTCCTATAGCAACTTTGTAAGTAGTACGGTAAGCCCATAAGACTGAAGGAAGGAATTGATCCCAACGCTCCGGACATTCCAGCACAAGTTTCTTTAGCATGTTAAAGAGGGTTTTATTGGTACTTTCAGTGAGTCCATTGGCGCGAGGATAATACGGGGAGCTAAATTTACGGGCAACCTTCAGTATGTGGGTAAGCACTTGCATTAAGCCATTAACAAAATGTGTACCTTGATCAGAAACAAGCTCCAAGGGAAGACCGTAGCGAGGAAAAACATCACTCATCAAACATTTGACTACCACCGACGCAGTTGCGGACCTTAAATCCCAGGCTTCAGTCCAATGAGTAGCATAGTCAGTACAAGTGAGTATATACCGATGATTAGTAACCGCAGCAGGAGGTGTAATGGGAGTAATGAAATCCAAGCCCCACTTTTGAAAGGGCTCAAAGGGAGAGACAGGCTGAAGTGGGAAATGATGCCGTGGTAAAGGTTGCCCTGATCGTTGGCAAGCATCACACTATTTGACATGAGCAGCAATGTCACGATACATAGTGGGCCACCATAAGCCACTCTGCAGAATTTTTCGACAAGTAAGATCTACTGAAAAATGACCACCCGAAGGAGCAGAATGAGCCATTTCAATAACCGAAGAAACTTCATGTGGAGGAATACATCGTAAAAGCGCACCAGGTGGATCCATGTAATACAATTGGCCCACAATGATCCGAAATCATTGACTATACATAACCAATTTAGGATGCGCAGAAGTGGAAGTATTAGTCGAGGAACATCCAGTAGTTAGAAAAATCATAAGAGTATCATAGTACGATGGTGCCACAGGGAGCACCTAACATTCATCCTGTACCGAATCAGTTGCATAGATAGCAGGGGTAGTATCATCAATACCGCCGAGAAGTTCACCAGAATCAAGCTGAGATAGAAAATCAGCCAGAGCATGCGCTAACCCCGAACGGTGTACAACCTCATAATCAAATTCTTGCAGCAACAGCACCCATTGTGCTAATCTTCCCCCTAAATATTGCTGGCGGACAAGATAAACCAGAGCCGCATGATCCACATGAAAGGTAAATGAGCGTCCCAGTAAATAGTGCCATAATTTCTTCACCAAATAAACCAAACCTAGATATTTGCGCTCAGTGACGGAATAATTCCGTTCAGTAATGGCCAATCATCGACTAGCATAATAAATGGGGTGGAATGTTATGGAGTATCCCATTTGAAAAGGAAGTTGAGGTGTGACCCTCCTCAATTACTCATTGAGTAGGATACTCATATGAGTGCCAAGTGGCACTCATATGAGGAGGGAGAGAGAGCCTTTATAGAAGACCACTACGCGGCTGGGCGGCAAGAACAGTTCTCGATCTCCGTGCGCATACAACTCTGAGAAAGACGACAAAAATTGGGATTTTCATCGGAGCACAGAGGCAACAACAGTTAAGTACCCGACATTGGTACCAGAGCCCAGGCGACGGGCGGGCAGAGAAGATTCGACGCGTGGTCAAATAGTCAAGAGGATAGACGTCTGAGGCAGAGCGACAGCTCGAAGGCGCCGCCAGCGCTTATGGCTCCTCTTTTCCCACTCCAGGATGAAGGAAGTAGTATAAAGCTCTTCCTTATATAGGCCTCTAACTGTCTGTTGCGCCCCTATATGGGATAAAGTCTCCATTCGACAAGCATTTTGATTTTTCCCTTTGGTGCAGACTGAGAATTCAAGGTGAAGTGGATGGAATTTTTGGAGGTTTTGAAGAATTTTGGAGTGCTAAGAGGATGCTATGAGCTAAATTTTTGGGGAAAATATGGTGCATCTATGTAATATGGGCTGTGGTTATGGGATGTGGGTTTTGGGTTGATTCAAAATAGCTTCAACCCCTCAGTTTTGAGCTTCTCAAAGTCATCCATTCATGAAGATAAGTTTTCCACTTCCTACTTGTGATAGACCCGGCTTTTTCGCACCATAACTTCCTCATACGATATCGGATTCCAAAAATCTTGGTCACGTTTTGAAGCTACACTCCTAAGCTTCACTAAAAAACTATTGATGTTGGATTTGGACGAGATTTGCCCCACAAAAATCTCTCTGCAGCGCTTCAGTAGGAACTAGGCACCCACTCGCGGGCCTAGTTTTTAGTCATCCGGACTCCAAATCCACTTTTTTCACTTGGGATAGTCTCAAATTCTTGAAGTACAGGTGCTGGGCAGCAATTTGTGGACTGGCGAGGATTGTTATATCTCTAAAATTGCTCAGTTTCACTCAATTTGCCCGATTGGGGCTTTTCCCACGTGTTTTTGGCATTGTTTTGGATGGTTTATGGTGTTTAGAACCCGCCCGGACCAAGCGGACATTTCCAATTTTCTTTTGGGCCTGGCGAGGATTCAAAATCAGCGGCTTGAAGCATTAAGGACCACTTGGATTTCGCTTTCGCAGCTCTACTTTGTAACAAGGAAGTGCTCTTGTGATATATTTCTCTTCTTCTTGCATATTTGAGCTCTACTTCCATTCATTTTCATACACTCTAGTTAGCAAACGGGGGAAGGGAACTTAAACATGGAAACTAAAGGCAAACAAGTAGTTGAAACCACTTCTCCACTTAAAGAGCAACTAGAGGATCCTGATGCTAGAATGGAAGAAGTAGAATTAGGGCAAGAAATAGAAGAGAACTTAGGAGAGAAAGAGCCTTCACAGGAAGAGTACACTTATGAGGAGCTTATAGATGAATTTGTCACTCATGACAGATTCATTGATTTGAAAGAGCAAACCCTTAAATTAGAGAAAGACTTGGGTAGCATTACATCTCTTATACAGCAGCTTAAGTCTCAAATGATCTCACTTGAGACTAGTGTCACCTCTTTCCTAGCTAGGAAGGAAAGAGAGACCCCTCCTATTCCTCTAGAGATTACTAGGAAAGAGACTTCTCTTCCTAGTAAGCATAAAGGAGAGAGCTCTAGGGAAGCTCCCCTCCTGAAAGACTTAAAGCCACCTACCTTTACGGGGGATGACCGAGACAAGAATAAGGATGCAATCTACACTTTTTTACAGAAGTGGCATGATTTGCATCAATTGAAGGGCACCCCACCTGAGTATCGTGTGTTAGAGGCGAGTCTCTCCCTCGGCCCACGTGCTTATAAGTGGTGGATGAGTCTTAAGGAGGCGAACTCTATCCCTACTGATTGGACTCAGTTTGAGACTCTTTTTCTAAAAGAGTTTCTTCCTGAGAATGAGGAGGAGAGGAATTGGGATGAGTGGGACAGGATTACTCAGAGAGGTAGGCCTCTTTCGGTCTATCTATCCCACTATAGAGAGATCATTTTGAAACTTAAGGGCCTAGATGATTTTCAGAAGACCAGAGGGTTTGTTAGGGGCTTGGATAAAGCCATAAAGAGGGAAGTCAGAAGGAATGCGCCTAAGACGTTTGAGGAGGCGATCAAGTATGCACAGATATATGAGGACCATAATCGTCCTCAATATACTCCTATGGAGACGGATCAGCCCCTCAAGCCTCTTAGTACAACTAAATTCAAGAAGAAGTTGCCTTTTGGGAAAAACAAAGTTTTTATTAAAAAACAAAGATCACAAGGGCGTAGACTATCCACAGACCAGTTTGAGAAGGCCAAAAGGGAGAACCTGTGTTTTAGGTGCCTATCTCCTAGCCATTCACAGTGGAACTGTCCACTCAAGAAGGGGGAAGAAAAGAAGAAGGGACCAGAGTCTAGTACGGCCCCTGAAAAGGGCAAAAAGGTGGTCCACCTAGTGCAGACCCTTCCTATTCATGGCAGCTCTAGCTGCAAGGGAGTGGAGGTGATGCATGAGGATATAGAGCACACCTGTTGTTGACTCAGTCATTGTGGTCACCGCAGTTTGGACCACATGACTTAGTTAAGCTACATGGTAGTGTATACGGGACCAGGGTGCGGGTCATGATAGATGATTCTGCCACTCATAATTTCATAAACTATGCTTTGGTCAAGAAATTAACTCTAGCTGCAAGGGAGTGGAGGTGATGCATGAGGATATAGAGCACACCTGTTGTTTGACTCAGTCATTGTGGTCACCGTAGTTTGGACCACATGACTTAGTTACGCTACATGGTAGTGTATACGGGACCAGGGTGCGGGTCATGATAGATGATTCTGCCACTCATAATTTCATAAACTATGCTTTGGTCAAGAAATTAAAGATTCCTTAGCAGCCTAGTGCACATAAATACATTGTATCTATGATGCAAGGGCAAGATAAAAGAATATGGGATACTATGGTATCCAATTTGGAAGTCAAGATGCAGGACTATACGGATTATATGGACTTCCAAATTATGAACATGGAGAGGACAGATCTAGTCTTAAGAAGAGAGTGGCTATGGGGTTGGGAGACACACTTAAACGAAGCTATCAAAATAACACACTCGAATTTGAAAAGAATGGAAGTAAAGGCTGTATTCAGGGAGAGAGAGATGTACCTAGTGCACCTCTCATTTCATCACTCGAGTTGTATAGTCTCTGTTATTCTCAGCATTTACAGGACATGTTTTTATTGTATAGTCATGATATGGAGCATTGTACAGACAGCTCATCTGATGTATCTTTTCATGCTATGAATGTAAATATGAGCAGGACTTTCTACTATTCTTTTTTGCGAGAGTGTGTGGTTAAAAGTTTTAAGGATCTTATGTTTGAGTACAGAGATGTTTTTCCCACTGACTTACCTAGAGGGCTACCACCTGAGAGAGGGGACATTGACCATGCCATAGAGGTTGTTACTAACACTAACCCTATTTGTAGACCACCTTATACGCTTAGTGTTTCTCAGCATGAGGAGGTTGAGAAGCAATTGCAAGATTATTTAGATAAGGGCTTCATCAAACCTAGTAACTCACCATGGGCATCGCCAATGCTCCTAGTTAAAAAGAAAGATGGCTCTATGAGATTATGTATAGACTATAGAGCACTTAATAAGGTAACTATCAAAAATAGGTTTCCAATGCCTAGGTTGGAAGACCTATTTGATCAGTTACATCAAGCTAGGTATTTTACCAAGCTTGACCTTAGATCAGGATATCATCAAATCAGGGTTAGGATAGAGGATGTCCCTAGGACTGCATTTAGGACTAGATATGGGCACTATGAGTTTTTGGTGATGCCTTTTGGTCTCACCAATGCTCCTGCCACTTTCATGAAGCTCATGAATAGTGTTTTACGGCCTTATCTAGGACACTTTGTAGTAGAGTTTTTGGATGACATTCTGATCTATAGCGCATTAGAAGAGGAGCACTTGGAACACTTGAGGAAAGTATTTCAAGTGCTAAGGGAAAATTCACTCTTTGCTAAGGAATCAAAGTGTGAATTTTTCAAGACAGAGGTTAGATACCTTGGGCATATAGTCTCCCAGGATGGAATCTAGATGGATCCTGAAAAAGTAAGGGCTATTATGGAATGGCCACATCCACGGAACCTGGAAGAGTTGCAGATCTTCCTAGGTTTATCAGGTTTCTATCGAAGATTCATTAAGAACTATGCCAAGATTGTTGTCCTGATGACGGAACAACTTAAAGGGAAAGGGAAAACCTTTCATTGGGAGATGAACAGAAGCAAAGTATGGAGAAGTTGAAAGTAGCAATTGCTACAACTCCATTTTTACACATAGCAGATCCCAACAAACCATTTGTGGTTGAGACTGACGCGAGTGATTTTGCTGTAGGAGCAGTTTTAGTACAGGATGGTTGGCCAGTAGCTTTTGAGAGTAAGAAACTAGAACCAGCTCAGAAGAATTACTCCGTTTATGAGAAGGAGTTGTATGCAATAGTCCATGCTTTGAAGAAGTGGCGTCATTATTTATATGGTGCCAAAGTCACGATAGTGTTTGATCAAGAGAGCATTAAATGGCTCTCTAATCAAACAGACCTTAAAGGTCGTAAGGCCCGATGGGCAGCGACCCTTCAGGAGTTTGATTATGAGCTTAGGTATAGGAAGGGAAAGTTTAATGTAGTGGATGATTCACTTAGCCGCATGCCTATGCTCAATGGACTGAGTTTTACTCAGATCACTAGTGAGCTACTTGAGTCCCTTAGAGGAAAATGTTGGCTTGATCCTGCATATTCCGAGATTTGGGAAGCCATAGAGAATGGGGATCATAATATACGGGTTTCCAGTGAGGATGGAGTATCGATGGGTACTCAAGAAGGATTCAAGTGGAAGAATTACAGTATCCATGATGGATATCTGTTATATAAAGGTAAGGTGTGTGTCCCTAGAGATCTTGAGATGAGACGGCATATATTATATGAGTGTCATGACATACCTAGTGTGGGACACCCAGGAGTTAACAAGACTTATGATCTTGTTAAGAGGTAGTTTTATTGGCCTGGACTTCACAATGACGTCCTAGAGTATGTGCTTAAGTGCAACAAATGCCAGGTCAACAAAGCTGAGAGGTTGAGGATTGGAGGACTACTCCACCCATTGGATATTCCTAATGGGAAGTGGGAGAGTATATCCATGGACTTTATAGTCGGATTGCCTAAGATACAGAGAGGGCACGACTCAGTCTGGGTAATTGTGGATAGGCTAACCAAAATGGCTAGGTTTATTCCGATGCTTACTACGGTGAAGACACCAGAGTTGGCTAGACTATTTGTAGAGAACCTATACCGGTTATATGGTCTTCCTTTAGACATAGTTTCCGATCGGGATAGGAAGTTTACTAGCCACTTTTGGAGAGCAGTCTTCAAAAGGTTGGATACGAGACTTAGCATGAGTACGGCCGAGCATCCACAGTCGGATGGGCAAACAGAAAGGGTTAACCAAATCCTAGAGGATATGCTTCGAGCATATGTAAATCAAAGGCAAACTACTTGGGAAGAGTACTTACCTATAGTAGAGTTTGCATATAATAGTGCCAAGCACTCTTGCACTGGGCATAGTCCATTTATGCTTATGTATGGGTTTCAGCCAAGAGCTCCTTATGCAGTAGGCTTGCAGAATGAAAAAGTTCAAGTTGCAAAGGACTTCTTGGAAGAGATGAACGATATGCTTAGGCTTGCTAAGGATAGCATTAGGAGAGCTCAGGATAGAGCTAGAGCCTATGCTGACCCTCAAAGGAGAGATATCAACTTTGAGGTAGGAGAGCACGTCTATCTTAGAGTTCCATCTAGATCTGAAACCATGAAGACGGGACCTTGTCCAAAACTATCTCCTAGGTATTGTGGACCTTTCCAAATACTTAAGAGAATAGAAAATATGGCTTACCAGCTCCAACTTCCAGAGAATAGTCAAATCCATCCAGTTTTTCATGTTAGCTGGCTTAAGAAAAGGCTGGGTGAATATGACAACCTCATTCCAGATAATGAGGTAGTAGAGCCTATTTCTGTTCAATCTATTCCACATGAGCCTGAGAGCATACTACGCACTCGAGAGAAACGGACGAGGAGTCACTTGTATAAAGAGTGTCTAGTAAAGTGGAAAGATAGTTCAGAAGATAGTGCCACATGGGAGCGGGTTAGCACCCTTCAGAGACGGTTTCCCTTAGATTACCTTCCCAAGAGTCTTCTTAAGGGGAAGGATATGGGGAAACAACACGGAGATAGGACCATGTATTTCCATACATGGGGATATAGTGGGAGTAGTGGTTCTAATATTTCTCTCTCTCAATCAGACCTCCCAACACCATTTTTGAGGACAAAAATGGAACTAAGGGGAAGGAAATGTTATGCAGTATCCCATTTGAAAAGGAAGTTGAGGTGTGACCCTCCTCAATTACTCATTGAGTAGGATACTCATATGAGTGCCAAGTGGCACTCATATGAGGAGGGAGAGAGAGACTTTATAGAAGACCACTACGTGGCTGGGCGGCAAGAACAGTTCTCGATCTCCGTGCACGTACGACTCTGAGAAAGACGACAAAAATTGGGATTTTCATCGGAGCACAGAGGCAACAGCAGTTAAGTACCCGACATGGAACCACTTATCCTGTTGTTGCATTAGCACACTATCGACTGTGATGTCAGATCCATCCACAAAAACATGGAACGGGAGCTGCCAGTTCGGTGCTTGCAGAATAAGAGCCTAGAGTGTTTTCAAACGATCAAATGCAATTTGGCACTCCTCAATCTAGGCAAACAGTCAAGGATTGCTAGTAATAAGCCAATTCAGTGGTATAGCTACATGTGGGAGCCACCAAAGATGTCATCCATGCCAGTGTATTTGTCCTAGGAATCGCATAACTTGCTTTGGTGTCATAGGGGAAGCTGCATTCAACATGGCTTTCACTTTATCAGGGTCCACTTGAATGCCTTGTTGTGAAATGATATGACCAAGCAATTTGCCATAGGAAACAAAAAAGACCGACTTGTTGGGATTTAAGCACAAACAAACCTCCCTACACTTAGAAAAGCAGCAACATAGGTGATAGAGGTGAGCCGATGCATCACCAAATAACGAAAAATCATTCAGATACACCCGCATAAACGTGGTTAAGTAGGGAGAAAAGATTTCCTGCATGCATCGTTGAAAGGTACTCGGAGCATTGCGGAGACCGAACCACATCACCGTACATGCATATACTCCCCGGTTTGTAATAAACGCAATCTTTGGGTTGTCCACTTCAGCCATGCACACCTGATTATAACCACTATAACCATAAGAAAGGAATACATTTCTCGTCCAGAAAACATCATCTAGCATCATATCCAAAAAGGGAAGTGGAAAGGGATCAGGCATTGTCGCCGCATTTAACTTTCGGTAATCTACGCAAATACGCAATTGCTTGTTTTTCTTTGGGACAATGACAATAGGCAAAATCCATTCCGCATGCTCAATTGGGACAATGAAGCCTACTTTCAACAAGCGATCCAATTCTGCTTTCACATGAGCAGCATAATTGGGATTCATTTGGTAACTGGGTTGTTTAATTGGCCGCGCATCCGGTTTCAGCATCACATGGTGTTGATAGATGCGAGGGTCAAGCCCTTTCATATCACGATAGTCCCGCACAATACATCTTGAAATTCTTTCAACAACTGTAGTAAATTGTTTTGAAAAGTTTTCGGTAGCCCAGCCTTAAGCTTGACCGGTCGTGGAGTAGCCTCATCTCCCAAATTGCAAGTGATTGGCTGATCTTCTGGTACGTAAAACTGTCGGGGCATGGAGAGATCCTCAGGTGACTCGAATAATTGTTGTAAATTTGTGGCATTCAAGACTTGATCCGGAAGTGGGTCCACTCCTTCGGTAAGCGGAACTATCGTACAAATGGCCGAATTCCAATTATCTACAATCGCTTGTAAATCGATTGTACCCAGGGCTAGCAAATCCTGGTTAGCATTGAGGAAAGCTTCTTCTTCATCATCTAAAAGGCCATCCAGCATGTGCATGGGTTCGGCCACATAAGGTCGAGCATGAAGGTTGCAAGGCTTCATCTTGTCCAAAGGTACCACATATTTCTGATGATTGCTTTTGAAAATAAGTTCATGTGTAGACCAATCCTGTAACACTTTTGCTTGTTTTAGCCAGGGCCTCCCAAATAGTAAGTTGTAATCCAGACTTGATTCAGGTAATTCGAGAACAACAAAAGTCATTTTGAACACTGTTCTCTGAAGAGTAATGGGTATATCATGCACCAAACCCATTGGATGTACCCTAGATTGATCAGCCATTCTCACAAAAAAACTGAACAGGTTCAATCTGAGTCCACCCTAACCTTTTACAAAGTGCGGCTGTAGCAATATTCACACCAGAGCCTCCGTCAATTAATACTTGAGTAATTTTCTGGTTTTTATACCATATCGTAATTAAAGGAACAACATGGTCCACCATAGAATCAATTTCTGGACTAACGGTTGCCGTAGCAAGTGTACATGAAGATCCTGGACTGATTTGTTGCTGGAATTGTTATCGTACGCCCGAGACTAGGGCTAACAGTTTCCCGAACGGCATCGTAATAGATGCTTTCGATAAAATATTCCACATAGAGTCAGATGTACCCTGTACTGAGTCTGATGAACTCTTCGACAGCACTTTGACCGGATTCATATCTTCCGATGATATATTCGGTACTGTTTGCTAGACCACGGGTACCGAATCGGGGAAGACAGTTGGTTCTTGACTGGCCCATGTACTAGCTTTGGTAAAAATTCAGTGTTGTTCTCGAATGCTTGGCTCAAAGATCTAAGCAACTGGTTGTAACTTCTTGCCGGACCATGTTTGAATTTCTGCTTGGGTGTCCACTTCTAAAATATATATCATATTTGCCATTGGATGTTGTCGTTCTTTTCTTCATTTATATAATCGGCCGTAGCTTTGCAATATCTACGGATACGTCCAATCTCGCCACAAAAATGGCATCTTGGTGGTGGAAGAGATGTACCTTCACCCGATTGGCCCGAGTTCCACTAGGTCTGCCCGAAATCGCTTGCTCGCGGCCCCCTGTAGGTTTTGTAACTTTGGTAAGAAGTATTTCTCAAATGCGGAGGTACATAGTGAGTAGCCTGTTGTCCCTGCTCCTGTATTATGGCATTTATTGTCTGTCTGTTCTGCACTTTGGCATTATATGGACACATTTTGGTGGAATGATTCGTTGTATTACAAATAGCACAGTACATTTGATTTAATGCACATGCGGAAGTAGTGTGTCCTGGGTTCTTACATTTGGTGCAATACGCCTGTTTCAATGGATCCTTGCTCATGCTTTTGGATGCCTTTAACCAATCCAAATCTTCAGTAAAACCGCCAACTTTATGCTCCAACTGCAATGCCATGGTTATTACCGCATCCAAGGACATATCGCCCACAAATCGTATAATCATAACTTGTTTGAGCTAAGGGTTTAATCCATTAATGAGCCACTGAGTAATCACATCATCCGGTAGGTTAGCATGCACCGGTGGCAGTTGTCGTAGATGAGTACGGAATAAAGTTGCATACTCTTGCACATTCTGATGTGGTTTTTGTCTATTGTTTTGCAAATAATCAAAGATCTCAGCCGCAATTTTCTTTAACCAAAAATGTTGTAAGAAGGCATCCTTAACATCGTCATATTGACCGAAATTATTAATGTCATATTCGGTTAACCACCGGGCAGCCTCATTAATAGAGTAGATTGGAATACTATAGCCTTATATGTCGGATCCGCTAGATAATTAAGTACAGCATAATTGATTTCAAAAGTGTGCACATGAGCATCAGGATCATCATCGGGAAATCCTCTAAATTTCATATATGTAACTCCAGCAGGTACCAGTCGTGGGGGTATTATCTATTGTTGTTGTTGTTGTTGTTGTTGTTGTTGTTGTTTCTGTTGCGAACCACTCATGTTGTTTAACCCAGGAGAGAGTATCACTTCAGAATGGTTTGAACAAGTTGATCCAAATTGCTGCTATGTCGTCTCGCCACCTTGCAAATTCTCTGGTAACCTGATATCGTTAAGTCGATCAAACACACCTACACTTAACTGCCATTCCTCGTAGTTGGCTTCTAAGGTAAACTTTTCACTAGAACTTTCATCCAATGATACACTAGTTTCTTCGAAATCGAAAGCCAAAGTAGAGCTGTCACCAAAATTCAACAAGCAAGCCCCAGAATTTTCCAAACTACCACCGAAATTCAACAAACTGCTACCGATATTCTCCAAACTGTCACGAGAACCAGCAATTACTCCCCCAACCGTACTTTCTGCGGATGGGGTTGGTTGCACTTCTGGTATGCCCTATAGTCATTGTACAAGAAAATACTGAGGTGGCACTCCACTAGCCCATATCTCCCGCTTTCCTTCCGTCGATTGTCTGTCACCATTACCACCAGGAGGTGTTCCCAACATGCTAGGAACTCTCAAGGGATGCTCATCCCTTCTATACTTTGGGTAAGATTCTCCGAAACACATTACACGCATATATCATAGGATTCTTTCTCAAACTTTAATCTGCTTGCAGGTTGGCTACTCCACGCCCCATGGCCGGTGCCAGTGTTAATTTGTTATCTTGTTGGGTTAGTTATAACTTACTTTTCCACTGTGCATGGGTTCTTGGGATGGTCAGGGGTCTATAATACAGAGGCCCTATATATATTTTCCCATTCACTTCATGATTGTAGTAGTTTCTTCATTACTTATCTGAAAATTCTAACAAATTTAACTACTAATCTCCAGTACACAATAGAACATGACAACCACCACACTCGAATACACAAATTCTTAATACCTGCTAGCATACCATCACCATTAGACTTGCAATTCACCAATGACTCACCGAACATCAATACAGTATCGTGGTTATTCAATACCGAACATCAATAAAACAGAACGATACAACAATGAATATAACTGTGCTGGAATCAATCTCCAAACACATCGCCCAGACTCACAGTCTGGTGATGCCTCTATCTCTCTCTTCCAATCACCTCTTCTATTATCAAAAAAGGTTACAACGATTGCGTGACATCCTTTCGATGCGAGTCTGTTCCTAATTACATTTTCTACTAAAATAGAATGACATTCCTTTCCGGTGACCTAACAACATAGTTTTTGCCTCCTCTATATCAACCCTTTCATCAACAAGTGCATCATGTAAATCTGCATTAGAAATGGAATGATTTGCATCATCATGTGGAACCCATAAAGGCTGAGAAATTGCCTCATTTGGACCAGTACTAGACTGTCCACCTGCAAAAAGAGGCAGCAAAGTGTCATACACATTTTGAAGCTAATTGATGTCTCCTTAATACATGAAAGTAACGGCTAAAGTGCATCTTCCACAAAAACAACATCACAACTAACCAAAATGCATTTAGTCTATGGATGATACAGACGACAACCCTTGCTTTTAGAACTATACCAAACAAAAATACATTTCACTACTTTATCATCTAGTTTTGTGTGTTGTTGTTCAGGCACTAATGCATATGCAAGACAACCAAAGACATGTAGATGAGAAACAAATGGTTTGCAACCATGCCAAGCCTCATATGTAGTGATAGACTGCAATGCTTTAGTGGGACACTTGTTATATACATATGTTGCACACATAACAACCTCAAGCAAAAAACTATGTGGTAAAGCTTAACTCTTGACCATACACCTCTCCATTTCCATGAGTGACCTTCTTCCTTTTAGCAAATCCATTATGTTGAGGTGTATACGACATTGTACACTGATGTTTTATCCCATGTTCAACCAGAAATGCATTAAAACCAGAAGATATATATTCCGCTCCTCGATTATAATAGAGGGTGCTCATACATACATGCACATTTACACACACACACACATACACACATGCACATTTACACACACACACACATACACACACACATATACACACATGCACACATACACACACATATACGATTTTAGTATACAAAATTAAATATGAAAATAGCTATTGTTTTAATAAAATATATATAATTAAATATATAAAATTAGGATTTTAAGGTTTTTTTCATATCAAATATATAAAAATAGGATTAGGGTTTTTAGGCTATTTACACATCCATACACATATACTCATACACACATATATATACACATACACATATATATACACATACACATATATATACACATGCATACACACATATAAATGTTTTAGGTCTAGGTATTTACGATTAGGGTTTTAGGGTGGTTTTTACACATGCATAACATATATGCACACATACACATATAATATGTATATGTATGTATACATACACACACACACATATATATATACACACATATCTATATACACATGCATAGACACATATACATATTTTAGGTCTAGATCTTTAGGATTAAGGTTTTAGGGTTTTTACATACATACAATTCAATTAAATTTATACAAGGAAAAATTAAGAAAAAAATCAGAATATATATATATATATATATATATATATATATATATATATATATATATATATATATATATATATATATATATATATATATATATATATATATATATATATATATATATATATATATATATATATATATATATATATATATATATATATATATATATATTTATATATATATATATGTGTGTGTGTGTGTGTGTGTGTGTGTGTATAGTAGGATAATTGTATAGATAAATAAATATCAAAAGAGCTAGTGTTTTAAATAAATAAATTATATATATATATATATATATATATATATATATATAAAATTAATTAAATATATAAAAGTAGGATTTTAAGGTTTTTTATCAAATTGAATATATATACACATACACATATACATATATAATAAATCAAAATATATAAATAAATATATATAAAAAATCGGATAATTGTATAGATAAATAAATATCAAAAGAGCTAGTGTTTTAAATAAAATTAATTAAATATATATAATTAAATACATAAAAATAGGATTTTAAGGTTTTTTATCAAATAAAATATATATCCACATACACATACACATACACATATACATATATACATATATATATATATATACACATATACACATACACATATATATACACATGCATACACACATATACATGTTTTAGGTCTAGGTCTTTACGATTAGGGTTTTAGGGTTTTTACACATGCATAACATATATACACACATACACATATAAAACATATACACATATATACATGTATATACACATGCATACACACATATACATATGTTAGGTCTAGCTCCTTAGGATTAGGGTTTTTACATACATATAATTCAATTAAGTTTATATAAGGAAAAAATAAAGGAAAAATTAGGAAAAAATCAGAATATATATATATAGGATAATTGTATAGCTAAATAAATATCAAAAGAGATATTATTTTAAATAAATTAATTAAATAAATATAAGTAAATATATAAAAATAGGATTTTAAGGTTTTTTATCAAATTAAATACACACACATGCACACACATATATATTTACATATAAATAAATATATATATATATATATATATATATATATATATATATATATATATATATATATATATATATATATATATATACACACACACATACACATATAATACATATACATATATACATGTATATACACATGCATACACACATATACATATTTTAGTTCTAGCTCTTTAGGATTAGGGTTTTAGGGTTTTTACATACATATAATTCAATTAAATTCATATAAGGAAAAATTTAAGAAAAAAATCAAAATATATAAATGAATATATATATATATAAAAGGATAATTATATAGATAAATAAATATCAAAAGAGCTAGTGTTTTAAATAAAGAAATTAAATATATATACACATACACATACACATATACATATATAATAAATTAGAATATATAAATAAACATATATATAAAATAGGATAATTGTATAGATAAATAAATATCAAAAGAGCTAGTGTTTTAAATATATAAAAATAGGATTTTAAGGTTTTTTATCAAATTAAATATATACACACATACACATACACATATACATACACACACACACACATATATATACACATGCATACACACATATACATGTTTTAGGTCTAGGTCTTTACGATTAGGGTTTTAGGGTTTTTACATACATCTAATTCAATTAAATTCATATTTGAAAAAAATAAAGGTAAAATTAAGAAAAAAATCAGAATATATAAGTAAATATATATAAAAAATAGGATAATTATATAGATAAATAAATATGAAAAGAGCTAGTGTTTTAATTAAATAAATTAAAAATATATAATTAAATATATAAAACTAGGATTTTAGCATTTTTTATCAAATTAAGTATATAAAATCTAAATTTTAAGGTTTTTTATCAAATTAAATATATATAATTAATATTAACATATATAAACATATACTTATAAAAATTAAGAAAAAATAAAATATATAATCAAATATATATAAAAAATAGGATTAGGATTTTTAAGTTCTTTATATATATATATATATATATATATATATATATATATATAATAGGATTAGGATTTTAGGGTTTTTAGGCTTTTTATGATATATAGAAAATAGGTCTTTAGGATTTTTAATATATATAAAAAATATGATTTTAGGATTTTAACATATTACAAACACACACACACTCACATATATACATAATTAAATATTTAAAAAATAGGTCTAGGTCTTTAGGATTAAGGTTTTATGTTTTTTCGATCTTTAGGTTTTAGTATGATTAAGAAAAAGAAAATAAAAAAATTAGAATATATAATTAAATGTATATATATTTTAGATTTAAGTATTTAGGATTATGGTTTTTAGGTTTAATAAAAAAATCAAATGTTCTAAAATTTCCATATTGTATCAGATGGCTACTTTGGATCCAGCGGAGAGAATGGCATGTCCTTGCACTTAGTGCAAGTATCAAATTTATCGAAAAGGAAGGATTTGTACTGCACATGTTAGAGAGTATGGATCCTTTGATAAAAGTCAACTACAAAACTTATGCTACCATTCGCATGGTCCCCCTGGTGAGCAGGTGGACCCAAATGATATTGCATCGATAACCTCTCATGGACAAAAGAGAAAAAAAAAAGGAGTTAAAAGTACAAGGTACTAACAGCATTACACAGAATAAACATATCAAAGAAATGCTCGGAACATTTTATGAGATGGATGAAGATCATGATGGTGGAGAAGATATCGTGAGTTTCATAGAAACAACAAAATTTCCACGATCAGAAGCTAATGAAGAATACGAAAACATGCGAAGACTAGCCCGTTTACCACTCTACAATGGAGCAAAGATATCTGTAGTACATGTGTCACTCGCGATGCTCAATCTGCAATCCATTTATGGATGGTCAGTTAGTAGTGTCTCTGAATTGTTCAGATAAGTGGATTTGAAATAAACTTTCATTGCTGTATCACAATAACTTTATTTACTAATATCATTCTAATTGCTTATTATAGGCTTCTTAAATATCAATTTTTGCCAGAGGGCAATCACATGCCTCCAACATGTGGAGATGCAAAAAAATTTTACAATCCATTGGAATGGACTACACTAAGATTCATGCTTGTCTGAATTATTGCATCCTCTTTCAAAACGAATCTCCAAATATGTCCAAAGTGTGGAGCAAATAGATTTAGAGAAGACACTTGTGGGCGAAGCAATCCCCGCAAAGGTTCTTCACCACTTTCCTATCATTCCACGAATTAAGAGCATGTTTAGATGCAAGTCCATAGCTGAGTAAATGTCATGGCATGCAAAGAGCAGGTCTATAGATGGTGTTATGCCAGTGCCTGCTGACTCTGATGCTTGGAAACACATAGATAGTAAGTGGCTAGAGTTTGCTAGTGAGCCCTGAAACATATGTCTAGGCCTAGCTATGGATGGAGTAAAT
Source organism: Ceratopteris richardii (assembly GCA_020310875.1). Classification (NCBI taxonomy): domain Eukaryota; kingdom Viridiplantae; phylum Streptophyta; class Polypodiopsida; order Polypodiales; family Pteridaceae; genus Ceratopteris; species Ceratopteris richardii. The sequence continues at coordinate 191,688,553 of CM035412.1, forward strand.
CCATTTGGTTTACGCATCTCTTCATGGAGCACATGGCATGTATGTTTGGTCAATTATAAGATCCCACCATGTCTAACCACAAAGAAGGGTCATTTATTATTAGCTCTTATTGGGTCAGGTAAGTATAAGGTAAAAAACATGGATGCATACATTGCACCACTTGTGGAAGAGCTGTGCATTTTATGAGATGGGATTATTGTGCGTGACGTGTCTCAACCTATAAGAAGACGAGATGTGCGAGTGCAAGGCATACTTATGTGGACGATGCATGAGTGGCCTAGTTATGGTGAATGTTCAGGTTTGTCGATTTTGGGTTACCATGCTTGTCCCTTATGCGGACCATGACTTGAGGCATGCTATTCCAAAGCATTACATAAAACTGTCTATGAAGGACATCATAGATATTTGCCTCATGGACATGTTTTGTGTGAAGGACAAATTGCTCGACAAGTGCAACGCCAAATGAAAGCTAGCGATTGGAAACAACTGTGGGATTCAAAAACACCAGTTGCTGGCATGAAAGGGTTGTCAATCTTTCATGAACTCCCTTATTAGAGCGAGTTATTGATCAATCATTTTGTAGACCCGATGCATATTTTTAAGAATGTGGGAGAGATTCTCTGGAAGACTTTGATTGGAAAGAAAGAAAACAAAGCACAAAGGGAGGATTTAGAAGAGCGAGGTCATATACAAGAGTTGTGGGTAATTACTAAGCCCAACGGAACAGTATCCTTACCAAGAGCTCCTTGGGTGCTTCACAGTATGGAAGAGCAACAAGTGAAGAAGATAATTTCAGAGTTTCGAACACCTACTGGATGCATGAGGTGTCTAAAGACTGCTTTCACATGAAACAACGATCTTGGAGGGCTCAAGTCTCATGGTTGGCACAAGTTTTTACAGTTTGTACTCCCTATAGCTTTAAAAGATTGTCTTTCAGAGGATGTTCGAACAACCATTTATAAAATTAGTTCCTTGGTACGGTGGATCTCTTCTAAAGAGATAAATAGAGATAGCATAGAGAGTGTGAAACTCAATGCTATCGAGGCTGTTTGTATGGTAGAGAAATACTTTGCCACAAGTATTCTCACTATTCAGCTTCATTTACTGGTTCATGTGGTAGATGAAGTTGCAATAGCAAGAACTATCCATAGTCGATGGATGTTCTTCTTAGAGCACTTTATGAAGACATTAAAAGGGTTTGTTCAATAGAGAGCACGTCCAGAGGGTAGCATGGCAGAGGGAGGCTCGTACAAGAGTCTCTTGTATTGATAACTGAGTTTCTATGCATGTCCAATCCAGAAATGCCTCGCTTATGGAGTGATGATGAAGATGCTCATCTCGTAGGCGATGAACCGCAAGGTAAAGGGATGCAAAGAAAAATGGATGCAGCTTTTAGAGAGAAGGCAATGAAGTTTTGCATCGTTAACTCTGAGCCTATGCAGAAGTGGTTAGAAAAGTATGAGCTTGTCAAAGAGACAAACGCAAATGAAAGTTCTCAGTTTCAAAGAAATCATTCCACTCAATTTTTACCCCTTCCAGAAATTCTTTGATCTTTTCCACCCTTTCCAACGAGCAAATGGCTAGATGCAGCGGTTTCACAAGCAAACACAGCGGGTGAAGATATCTTTGAAGAAGAAGAAGAAATCATAAAGGGATGTCGATTGGGAGTATTCTAAATACGGTGCACTATGGTATCATGGATGACACTTTCGGATCACACGAATCGATAAAAATAGGTCTACTTTTGATATTGAGGCGATGGTGAACTTTTTGCAAAAAAGTAGAGTGAGTGCAAGAGACGATAATGCTCAAAAAGACTAGTTACATTATTGTGGAGTGATTCAAGATATCTTGAAGCTATCCTTTATGAAGTTTGATTACTTTGTTTTTTATGTGAAATGGTTCAAAGTAGTCACCTCTGGAAGAAACGCAACAGTGAGGCAAAATAAAAGTGGTTTGATTCAAGTCGACTCCACAAAATTATGGACGGATGAAAGAGATACATTTGTACTTCTCGAACACTGTGAGCAAGTTGTTTTTATAACAAATTCAAAAGAACCAGAGTGGCTATTTGTTTTACAAGTCTCCCCACATAGTAGACAAATTTGTGAGAACATATATGTAGAAGAAAGTCCATTTGTAGTGGACTTTGAGATTCATTCAATAGTCTAGGAGGAAGAGATCATTGTCAAGAAGAAGAGGTCCTTGAAGAAGACGAGATACATGATGAAGCAACAGATGATGATCAAGAAGAAGGTAGCATACCACGAGATTAGAAGTCTCCAATATAGAGTAGATATTCTCTGTGCATCGGACCTCCAAGAGGATGCTAGAATAGAAGAGTTTTTAATCAACACTTGTACATACTAATTTTTGTTTTTTTTTTTCTATGTTCTTTTGTAACTACCATTTCTCTATATTACCTTTATTATAATCTGCTACATATCCTTTGTTATAGAGCACGATGGGAGACAGTCCTCCAATCACTCCACATTCCATGATAGATTAGAGTTCATATCTCAGGTACCTCCCGCGTATATGGCCACTTCATTACAGTACTAGATCGCTCGTGGTAGCACTCACCCGGCCTCACTCTTGCCGGCCTCACTCCCGTTGGTATCACTCCTGCTGGCATCACTCCTACGGTGCTACTATCACCAGAAGTATGTCTCCTAGCTTTATGACTCCACCACCACCATCTTCTCAGCCATCCCCTAGTGGCTCTAGTAGTAGACATGTGCATTTGACACCTCAGTGTGATACAGGTGCTGGCCCGTCTCGTAGGTGAGGTCACACTCTAGAGAAGGAGGTTCTAGGAGTGGATCTACAGGTAGCTCTAGAGGAGGCGACTCTTGTGGAGACAGTGTGACAAACATTGTGTCTCCCACTTCTACTCCTAAAGCGGGTACCTCGGATGTAGGTACGTCGCGTGGTACCTTGGGGTGCTCATGACCATGATGATTCCAAGGTATATAGTATCCGTCATGGAGCTCCAGTGATGGATGCTACTGGAAAGTCCATGTTTCAACGTATACGACAGCTTTGCGCCATACAATTTGGACACTCTATCATGTTGAAATGGAGTGAACAAGATAAAGATTGAAAAAATTATATCACACAAACTATCTATCAGGAGTTTCGATCAACATATGGGCATCCTCTTGTCATTTCAGAGTGGATTCTGTACACCGCACATGAAGTCATGTCCCATCGACGATCTGAGGCTCATGATGCTTTCAGATCAGGCTTATCAAATCCTGTATGGTTAGATGCTGAAGAATGGGATATGATTCGCGACAAGTAGTAGCAGACTCCTCATTGATATCGCCAACAGCAAGATGCCATAGCCACACGTTTAGATACGATTGGACTGTCACATTTGAAGGGCTTTGGTGTGTAGAACAAGAGGAGGAAGGAGGAGATGGAGGGAGAGAGAAGAGAGGAGAGACGTGCACAAATGCATGGGAGCCTCGAAACCCACATAATTAACTCTCTTGAGGCAATGCTCTATATATAATGTATATATATATATATATATATATATATATGAATATGGGGGTAAGGTCACATGACCTTTACATCCCCAACAATCTCCCACTTAAGGGTCAATGTGACCGTAAGTGGTAACACATACAAAGAATGATGTAGGACTATACAGTAATGTACAGGAAGAGTCCGGATCTAAACCCATACGGATCAACTTACACCAACTACCTCGAACAAGGTGTATCCATGCACCTCAAACTCTTATAGACTCATATTGATAAGAGTCGAGCTCACATATAATTGTTGCAAGAACTGATGAAGTTCTTGCAAAGCTCCCACTTGCTCTATCTATGCATGTGTCAATCATCGAACGATTGAAAACTCCAAACTGCAAAGTCTGGTCTCGAGCATAACAACTCATACATCAGAATCTCGAATGCTGACGAAACATGTGCTATCCTGGCTAACCTAAGTATGTCAGCCATGCCTATATCCAAGGCATCCAAAGCACTATCATAAAGACCAACATGTACTGACATATCTGTGTCAACATCTAGCATGAGCGAATCCAAGAATGACTACATAACTGCTGACTCCTCAGCATCTAAATCAGCCATGCTCGCAACCAAGGATGTATCTAGCTATGCATCCTGAGAGCTAATATGCTCTACCATACACTGTGTATCATGAGAGCTATCCTGCTCTACCACAATAAGTGTATCATCATGCTCCACATGAGCTAATTGCACAATATCAATACCAAGGTCAAATTGATGATCACACTCTATCTGAGTATCATCATAATGCTCTACATGAGCATCCACATCATGCTCTACAAAATCCAACTGATCATCCGAAGTGTGCTCCATAAGAGCATCCACATGATCAATAAATTCATGCTCTATATAAGCATCACGAGCATCCAAATCATGCTCTACATGTGCATCCATCTGAGCATCTAAATCCTGCCATACATGTGCATCATGAATGTCAATAGACATATGTGTAGGTAGACAAAATGAGACATGATGAGTCTCACATTGCACATAAGGTTGAACTCCCACTAAGACGAGACTATCTCTCACATGAAGTGCCTGCAGTGGATACATGTGCCCAATCCTAGCACCTCTGACAAGCATAAGTTGTCCCAACTGCAACTGAAAATGATGTTCACCAAGGAATGCATAACATCTACTCTCTTGTAATTGGCTAAGTGAAATCAAGATCATAGGGAATGAAGGCACATAGCGTACATGTCTGAGTATAAGTGATTCTCCACTAGGTAGCATAAGGCATACATCTCCTACACCCTCAATGTCATATGCCATACCATCAGGCAAGTGCACACATCCATGATTCTCACATGAGAATCGACAGAACCACTCGCGATGTGGAGTGACATGAAAACTGGTTAATGCATCAAGCAACCAAGCCATATGTGTGCTCTCCAATGAACAAGAGGAATCTTGAGATGAACCATAGGAGAAGGTGATATCACCATCACATGCATGTCTCTGATGCCGTCGTTGCATCTGCCTGAAGCAATATCGTCGAATATGGCCCCCACGACCACAGTGCCAACATCAAAGTCGTCGATGTGATCTACGTCTCACATGAGTCAATGGACTTGCATACATATCATGTAGTCTCTGCCATAATGCAGTACTCGTCTCCTCATACATAACAGACTCATATATAGAATCCAGAAGCTGTAATCGGATAGTGGAGCTGGCCAATGCGTCCATATCACCATGAGCATAAGATAGCTCACCAAGTCTCCAAACTGATAAAGAAGATATGAAATAATCCTAGAAAAAATTTGACACAGTATCCCTTGTAAACTGAGCAATCAAACAAGATAACCAATAGAAAAAGAACAATGAGTAACCTGTCACCACATGTCACTGATCTAATAAAAAAGATAATGGCAACTACATATGCCAAAAAACTAATGGCAATACACGCCAATACAATGGTGATGCACCTCCCACTCAAGAATGAATCCTGCAAGATAGTCCAACCTATCACAAATAACCTGTGACCAAGTCCAAATGAATGGAGATAAACAATGATCCAAAGCTATCGCACAAGCTTTAAGATCCACTAGAGCTCTCTTCTAGCATAAAAGCTGTCAAAATTTTGGAAGCATCTCCTCTGTAAAATGGAATCTAAAACCAAATAAACCATGTGGAAATCACCATCTGCATATGCCAAGAATCACACTCGCAAATACATATCAATCAATGACCAAATGCTAATAACGATGATAAATGAATGTGTAACTTAGGCTCCAATGTGGATCATGTATCTGCAAAGAAAACAAAGATATAAGTACCAACCAAGATCCATAATCAACTCTCACAAAATTATGTGCAACCGGTAACTAAATCCATAACTAAGTGGCATAAGCAAGATATACACCACAATGCCACTATACATCCATGATCAAACTTATGATGACATAAACCTCAAAAAAGAGTATACCACAATGTCATCTTACATGCCAAACACGTGACAAAATCATGCTCTACTCTCATATAGAGGAGCTACCACAGTGATCATACATGTACAATGCCTTGAAGCTCTAAGCATAAGAGCTTGCACACAAAAATTCTCTCTCGAAGAAGTTCCAAAGCAAATTCAACCTCCAAGAGCAATTAAGGTTCTTATGGTAAAAATATGCTGCTCTATGTTTTGTTGTTTCAGAGGTGATAACCTCTAAATTTGGACTTTTAATCTTCAGCAAACTTCAAGAAGTGATTTTTGGCTACGTAACGAGATAAAGAACACCTCAATCGGAGGTGCGTAGCTCAAGATATACACAAAACAAGCATAAGCTGTCAATTTCACCTTCACCTGCAACACTACTACTCTGTATTCTGCAATTTCAGCGACCTAAAACTCAGAATATGAACCTATGATCTTCTACAAAGTTGTAGAGGCTACTCCAAGCTACGCATATTTGAATCATATGTATCGGACCTATACAACTCAAGTTATGACCCAAAAACTGAGCTATTGTCTTAGTGAATGTAGATTCGTCTTCTACATTAATCTGCGTTTTTTGAAATTTTTGTAGTTTAAAATTCCGAATCAAGTTCTACGCCCTTCTACGAAGTTGTAGTTTTTTATGTTAGTGACGCACAAAACTTTAAAAGGGATCAATCCGAGCTTTCTAGCTCAAGTTATGGCCAAAATACTAAACTGCTGTTGAGAAATACCGACCTACACTTTCACCTCTTGTGACCTAAGCTTCCATTGAAGCTTCGTGCACACCAGCCTTCAGCATGCTCTGCTACCAATGAAGGGATTTGGTGTGCAGAACAAGAGGAGGAAGGAGGAGATGGAGGGAGAGAGAAGAGAGGAGAGACACGCACAGATGCGTGGGAGCCTCGAAACCCACATAATGAACTCTCTTGAGGCAATGCTCTATATATAATGTATATATATAAATATGGGGTAAGGCCACATGACCCTTACATCCCCAACAACATTTGGGCAGTGGCGGATATGACACTATGCAACACGAATTTGTAAGTACCATTTGGTTTATTGAATTTGTTTGTGTTAAGCATGTCATGTATGTTCATGTAATGTTTTGTATATTTGTTGGAGGAGCTTCCAATGGGTCATCCTCCAACATAAATGGAGGAGGCTTATGGATATGTCATGGATTGATTGCACTATTGGAGGACTTGGAGAGACGCGGTGTGGTCGTTTCATGGGAGCATCTACGATGAGGTGATGAATTTAGAAACTTGGTTTTTACTTGTTGTTTATAATCTCATGTGAATTTATCTCATTTCACGAATGTTCTTTGTTGTAGGACTGCTGATATGGATGTTTCGATCCTTCTGTGCATGTGTATGATAGTGGTGTGCCACAATTTTGTATTTGGCTCATATATGGCAGTGGTGCAACATAATTTTGTATTTGATTTTTACATGGCAATGATTTGCCACATTTTGTATTTGCCTCACTCGGTTTTTTTGGGCACGATGTATTGTCTTTTGTTAAACAACATCGTGGTAATGTTGCTGTAGCAAAACATAACACACTCTGCCCAAAAAAAAATGTTGCATATATGGTCGTTAGTATGAGTGATGGTACTCTCAAGATGGTCAGTGGTATGCGTGATGGTACACCCAGCACGTGCTGGTATAGGCATCGGTACGAGCATCGGTATGAACATAAAAAATATGGACGCTCATACCGATGCTCATACCAACACCTATACCGATGCCTATACCATTGTTTTGGTTCCGACACGTATATCGACACTTACACCGGCGTCGAGACAAAAAGGCGCCCATTCAATTTCCTCGGTAAAAGCCTCGGTATACGGCCGATATGTTGTAGTGAATATTGTCACATGTGGCAACAACTCCTCTTATCATATCATGGGAGTTTGAAAGATCATTTTGACTATTGTTGATGGTAAATCTTTTACATTGTCGGATGCTTTATTTGTGCTACAGATCAAGAAGAATCTGTTATCAATTTCAGCTTTAGCCAAGATTGGCTTGGTTATGAAATTTGTTGATGACAGATGTAAAGTTCATGATCTATCAAATGGCAATGTCATTATTGCTACTGGCATTTTTCGTCCTGGGCTGTATAATCTCATAGACTATGAAAAATCTGTGAATGATTCAACATATGCAGTACATGATTCTTGTGCTATTTGTGTGCTTTCGCAAACCTCGAACTCCGACAGAATTGTACAAATGTCATCAAAAAATTTCACAATCAAGTCGATCTTGCCTAATGTTGAAACTAATCACATATTTTTCTTGATCCTTGGCACAAATAGAGGATCTGACAATATAAAAGAACTACCATTCGGAGTAGTCAGAATGATCTTACGAACTCCCATAACAGGATAAGAGAAATTTTTGGCACATGTGATAGTATGCCCTATAGGGGCAGGCTCAAGTGAAGTGAAGAAACTCCACTACGAGGTAATATGTTTGGTTGCCCAATTATCAAAGTACCAAACATCTAAGTCTACTACAAACATATAATGTTCAAGAGAAGATGATTCATAACTACAAATAGTAGTAAATGCCCATTCTTCATTCTCCACAATATTAGCAGACTCTGTTTTAGGTGTAGAGGCCTGTGTAACAACCATTCCTGCCTCTTTTGTAGCTAGTTTTGGACAACTCTTTATGACATGATCATTTCCTGTACAATATTTGCAAAACAATTTCTACTTTTTTGTTTTCTTCTCATCTTTGTCATCTTTCTTTGATTGTGTAGAATTAGGAGATTTTTGCTTACTAGTAGATGAGCTCTATTTACCTTTGCCATTTTGACTAACCAAGAAATCTTGATCTGCAACATGTGTGATGGATCTGTTTTACCTAGACTGATCTTCTTGCAGTAGAACAGAGACTAACTCCCCAAATGTTAAGACATTTGGATTTCTTTTCATCATCAATCAAATAGTAGAAGAAAAACTTTGATATGAATCTTGAAGACCGTTTAGAATAGTCTGCACAAGTGAACTGTCTAGCAAGACTTCACTGATAGAAATCAACTGCTCGTTCAAGTCTTTGATCTTTGTCAAAAAACTATCCATGGAATATCCTTCATTCATGTGCTCACTCTCCAACTATTTTCGAATTTAAGCAACATGAGCCTCATTCCTTGCATGGTATAAAGTGGTAAGTGTATCTCAAGCATCCTTTATTGTTTTGCAACAGACAATATGATGAATAATGGCACGTTTGACAGACAAGGCTATCAATGCATGTGCTTGAGCATCTCTGCCATCTCAATGAAGTTGCTCTATAGTAGGTGCAACACGAAGCAAAGCACGAACAAGAACCTAAAGATTGTCATCTTCAACACCATCGGCATGATCTTTAGTAACTATATTTGTAGGTGTAGTAGGACATTTTTCAACACCCTAAATTGTATTCCATAGTCCTTTTACGACCAATACATGATGCATCATATATGCCCACAATGGGTGGTTGGTACCATCCAACTTATCCTCAAAAGCCAACATATGAATACATAATTGCTTTTAGCCATGGCCACTAACTAAAATACCTTGATGCAGAAAAATGATTACATCTCAAAAATTTGAACAGAACTACCCTATGGAGTTGTGCAAAACATTTAGCAGACTTCGAGCTACTTATATTGGCGAACCAAAACCCGTATACATGTTTGACACAAAAAAGGCACTGATAGTGCATTCAGAGGGTGAAACGATCTCAGATTGCAATTTTGAAACCAAAATGTGAATTTATTTTGAATTCTTAATCGCGAGTATGCTCACCAATTTTCATACGATTTTGAGATTGTGACCGAAGGGGTGTCGACGATGCCGTAGATGAAGCAGCGACTTGCTGTGATACCAATTGTTGGAGTTTGAGGTCTACGGAAGCACACAAATAGTAGAAGGAAGAATAAGAAGCATGAAACACAACACAGAATATTGAATGTATTACCAAATGTACAAAGATCAGTGACCCATTAGGATTATAGGTGTATATACAAGTCGCTAGAAAAAAAAACCTCCTGAAGAGGGAAAAAAGTGCAGAGCGGTCCTAGTGTGTTCACACACATCTACCAAAATATAGCAACAAATGAAATAAGCATTCACCTTCTAGTGGAAAGGTTTAGGTTAGGGAAAATTAGTAGGCTTTGATTATATAAAATTGGGAACTGAGGAATTCGTTCGTTCATCACATGCATACCTTCTTCATGATTATTTTTGTATTTCTTTGGTTAACTATTTGAATGTAATTTCAAAAGATCAATGATTCATTAAGTCGATCTCAATCTCATTTTTTAAATGGTTAAACCATTCCTATGTCTTAGAATTAACCTATCCTTTTTAAATTTCATGAAAATTTCCCTATGTAGAAGGTTGGATGGCCTCATGTTGTATAACTATGGATCCAAACGACAAAAGACATGGGTTTGGAAGGTCCAAAGTCACTTGAAGAACCCTTGGAGTTTATTGACAACCTTGGGAAAGTGTCTATAATAATATGGTTTGAGTCCAAGGTGTTTGGACTTATTCACTCGCAATTGGAGGGTTATGACCCTCAGGATTGATATTTCCCAAGGATATGGTATCTAACCCTTAGGGAGGCCTCTCGAGCCTTTGGAGGCGCATATACAAGCTTGGGAGGAATCCTTTTAGAATCCATGTGGGAGCCATGTGATTTGATGTGACTTCGAAGGTTAGATAGCCTTAGATTAGAGCCATGTAGAGGAGACACTTTGGAAGCTCTCCTCACATTTCCCCCCTTGGCTTAGAGGTATATATATATATAGGTGGATTCTCTCACCCACTTTGTAGGGAGCCTCTGCACATGCATGGGAATACTCCCCAACTTATGTCTGGCCATGGAGGGCTCTTTCATATGTAAATTTACCCACACACTCATTAGAGGTACCCGAAGGAGCTTCCCACCCACAAAATAGTGAGAGCTAACAATTACATCTCATGATATTTGAGGAAAGAGCATGAGGTGTAGCTTTTATGTCCATATTTATGACTGCAAACATCATATATAAGATTTCTGAGCACTCAAGCATCCTTATAAGGATTTTTTGGCACTCAAAGTCTCTTTTTGCATGTCTTCTCTTTGCAAAAGAGAAGTACTATGGCAGCTTCATAGCCGATCAATTGCCCAAAAAACTTTTCTTCATTCTCAATAGGATTATATAAGCTTTTTTATGATAAAAATTTATCCTATTTGAGCACCTTCCAAAATCTACATTCTGAGAGCTTGGATTTGCTCTCTTTTAGCTATTTATTTTGTGCCGACTTTCTCTTCATTAAGGAATTCGATATTTGGGTGCCATAATATGACTTGCAAGGGACGAAGATCTTATTTTTTTTTTCTATTCTCTTTGAAGAGAGGATTGTGCGTGCTTTTTCTCTTACATTTAAAGAAGTGCCAATTTCTTTGTACCATACTTTCCACTTATCCAATGGGGGACGACCCCATGCAATTGTGGAGCATTGCCAAGTAAGTTGCGGACATGAAAAGAAGGATGGATCTTCTCTACGGCAAAGGAAGGACAAGGCTTGTTGAAGAGCTAAGCATTTTTTTAAAAGTTATGTTTGATGTTTGTTTGCCTTAGTTTCCATTATATTTTCATACATAAATAATTGAAGCATGAGATGGGACTTCAATATTTCATATGGGTCGAGTGTAAATACAAAGATAATGTAGTCTAATGAGCAAACACACATGTGGTGAAAGGAAATTAACTAATTGAATATGTCTTGCTTATAAGTTGCAAGTGTCATTTCAATGGATTCCCTTGCCAAATAGATGGTAAGAAAGCAATATATACATGAAAGAGATGGTACCCAAATATGTCTAAATTTGTTGATGAATTAGAAATATTTTGGGGGAAAATATTTCGTTATGACATGGGCCCAATGTCACATATATACTAGTTAGAGAACTTAGCATATTTAGTGCTAAATCTAAGTATAATAGTGATATTTAGAGATGGTTCCAAAAGCATTTTAGAAAGGATATCCTAAGTAGGATGGAATACCAATATGATCTAAAATTTTTCGTGATACAAAGTTCTCGTGTTATTCCATCAATGACAATGATGGAAAGGAAATAAAGAAATTTAACTTGTAAGTTCAGTCAAATTTTGTGTCACCAACAAGAATGATGCAAAGTACTCAAAGGTACCATGAAACTGTGAAAACTTCCTCCTCTTAAAAGAGCTTCCAAGTTAATTTATAGATTCATTCGATCAAGAAATTTGTATCTCAAGAATGAAAACCAAGAGAGGTTTTCTTTACACGATGCAATATAGATCCTAATAAAATGAATGTAAAGTACTTTGCGTAGCAAGATCAAATGGAAAATTTTTCTTATTCCATAATACCCCCATAACTTTCTCAAAATCTATATGCTTATGCTTTGATTGGGCTTGAAGCGAAAGCCACCTCTCCTAACACAAACTAATATGAATTTTCGTTTTGGTAAACATGAGAATTCATGACCATTCCCAAAGCAATCAAGGAGAAGAAAAAATGTTGGGACAGGTGGTCATCGAGTTACATATAGAAGATATTTATTAAATACCAAAACTATAATTCCTTTCTAATATGTTTTCTAGATACTTTCAAGGCTCACACAATTATAAGAGTGGTTCAAATTATCGAACGATGGATATCATTTCAATGAATCTATAATTTTGAATGAAGCTTATAGTTTTTTAGAATGAAAACACTTCAAAGAGGAAAAGAAAGTACCAAATTTATCAAATTTGGTACAATTTATTCCATGAGTATAAAATCATGGATGAAGAAGATAAGAAAGAAGAACATCATTTAGGTCATAGATGTTGAATAAAGTAGGAGTTGCTGAGAAAGCAACTTCATGGCCACTTTCTTAAAAAAACACCCATCAAGGGCAAAAACGATTCAAAGGAGTTATGTTGCAACCACCAGATAGAGCATGTCAAAGTCTAAACTTCCTTAAGAGATGTGAACGTGCAAGATTGAAGTTGAAATTCCAAGAAGATAGTCTACAACAAGAATTAATTCCATGGAAGGTGAAACTTGTATTCACCTATCCTTAAAGGTATTTTGAGAGAAATCCAAAACCATTTGGAGATGCTTGGACTTATGAAATATAAAGATTCTTAAAAAAACCCTAGGGTACCTATTTAAAGCTTTTGTCAGAAAGGAAACTAAATGACAAGAATAATCTCCAGTGACAGACTACAAGTTAGTTGAGCAAGAACTAACTAGATCTTGAGTATCACTACATGCCCCTGATTAAAAAAAAAGTGGGTATCATCACTCACGTGGCACTATTTCCATCGAATGTCACAGAAGCGACACCAAAGAAAAAAAAAAAGGGCTTAGTCACATAAGTGATGGTTACCTTCCCTTATGTGATGGTATTAATAAGCATCACAGAGTAGTGATGCGGTTAGCAACACTGACAAAATTGTTTGCGATGCAAAAGCATCGTATAAACAATGTCCTACACATACAAGAAGAAATTCAAAATTCTCTCGATACATTTGTGCCAAGATCTGACAAGAGAGAGCTCGAAAGAGAGAGAGCGTGTGTGTGTGCGAGAGGAGCACACATACACACACATATTTAGGTATGTACACACATGCATACATAGACACACACATACACTCACATACACACATATATACACCTACATACACACACATATATATATACACATAGACGCACACACACACATATACATGCACACACATAGAGACAAACATATACACACACACATACACTCACATACACTCACATACACTCACATACACTCACATATACACATACATACACATGCATACACTCACATACACATACACACACATATTCATACACACACATATAAACATACAAACCCATATATACATACACATATACACACACATACAATCACATGCATACATACACAACATACACATATACACACACATACACTCACATACACACATACATACACACGCATACACACACATACACATACACACACATAACATACACACATATACATACACACACATATATACATACACACATGGACACACACACACACATACACATATAGACACATACACTCACATGCATACATACACACACATGCATACACATGCATATGCACACATACACTCGCATGCATACGTACACATACATGCTTACACAAACATATGCATACATACATACACACATGCATACAAACATGCATATGCATACATACATACACACATGCATATGTATTCATATATACACACATGCACACACACGTATACATACATACATATGCATGCACACAAATACATACACACACATACATATATACACACACACATACACTCACATACACACATATAAATACACATGCATAGATACACATACACATACACACATATATACATACACACACACATACACATATACACACACATACACTCACATGCATACAAAATGCATGTATACACATGCATATGCATACATACATACACACATATACACATACACACACATATGCATATACGCACATACATACACACATACATACACACATACACATATATACACTCACATACATTCACATACACACATATACATACACATGCATACACACACTTACACATACACACACATATACATAAACACACATACACACACATAGACACACACACACACACATACACATACACACACACATACACATACACACACATATAAACACACACACACACACAATCATGTGCATACATATACACATATACACATATACACATATACACAATATACACATATACACATATACACATATACACATATACACATACACACACATATTGATACACATCCATGCATACACACACATGCATATGCATGCATGCATACACACACATGCATATGCATGCATGCATACACACATGCATATGCATGCATGCATACACACATGCATAAACACATACACATATACATACAAATGCATACACACATACACATACACACACATGCACACATGCATATGCATACACACACATACACATACGCACACATGCATACACATACACACACATATACATACATACACATAGAGACACACACATACACACCTATACACACATATACATACACATACACTCACATACACATATACATACACATGCATAAACACACATACACATACACATATACATACAAACACATACACATGCACATGTACCTACACATACATACACATATACACACAAAAAATCACATACATACACTCAAATGCATACATACACATACATGCTTACACATACATATGCATACATACATACACACATGCATACACACATGCATACACACATACATATGCATACATACATACACACATGCATATGCATTATACACACATGCACATACACATATACACACACACACATACATACACATATATACACACACATACACACATATAAATGGACATGCATAGACAGACATACACATACGCACACACATACACATGCAAACACATATACATCACATATACACATACACATACACATACACATACACACATATACATACACACTCATAGAGTCACACACATACACATATACACACACAAACATAGAGACACACACATGCATACACATGCATATGCATATGCATACATACATACAAACAAGTACACACCTACATACACATATACACACACATACACTCATACACTCACATACACATGCATAAACACACATACACATACACATACACATACACATACACATACACATACACATACACATACACATACACATACATACACAAATACATACAAAAACATACACACATGTTCCTACACACACATACACTCGCATGCATACATACATATACATATGCACACATACATAAATACACACATGCATACACACATACACATGCATGCACACATACAAATACACATACACCCACATATGCATACACACATACACACATACACATATATACACACATACATACACATACACATATATACACACATACACTCACATACATGTATATTTATACATACACATGTGTACACACATACATACACACACATACACATACAAATACACACACATATGCATACACACACACATACACATATAGACACACTTACACTCATGTACATGTATATATGCATACACATGTGTACACACACATACACACATACATACACACATATACATACACACATAGACATATACACACATTTACAATCACATACACACATATACATACACACACATACATGCATGCATTCACACATGCATACACACAAAAAACATACATACACATATACATACACACACATACACACAAACACATCCATACACACATACACATGCGTACACACATACACATATCTGCATGCATACACACATACATAAGAATACACACATACACATACACATGCATATACACATATAGATATATGCATACACACACGAATATCTATCACACATGCATATATCACACATATACACATTACTACCAAAACATACTAACAAATCCCACCCAGGAGTGATGTGGTGAACAAGGGGATGACACTCGTGTATAAGGAAGTGTAACCAATGTGGGATGAGATAAATCCACTAGACATTATCCTATGTGGGAACATATGCCAAATTGATCTCTTCAACAAAGAGTTGCTCTCCGACATAATGACAATGCATCTCAATCTACTTAGTGTGAGCATGGAATAACAAGTTCCTTGCAATTGCCAATGTCCTCTAACTATTAGTAAATATGGTGGTAGCAAATGTTTGACGAACATCCAAGTCACCCATAAGACATCCAAACCACAAACACTCAATCGTAGCTGTGAAAAAATCCCTATACTCAGCCTCACAACTAGAAATCACCACAATAGGTTGCTTCTTGCTCAACCAAGATATGCATGATCTACCAAGTGTGAAGCAAACCCACTTGTGGACACATGAGTGCCACAAAAGCCATCCCAATTCGAGTTAGAAAAAACATGTGGATTTGGTAGTACTTATCCCCAAGGCATAAATTTACTCATATTGGAGACAACAAACTAAATACTAGGCTAAGTGATGCATACATAAATGAGGCATCAAACAATTTGCTGATAGGGACTGACATCAAATACATATTCAAAATCATGAAGACTCAATTGTAAGCTAGTTTCCATTTTTTACTCATCATCCGAGAAGCACTGTTAATATTCCATAATGTCTATTCCTTTTTGTGTTCTATCATGATATACTTTCAACAATATTTCTAGATCCACAAGCATTTGATCATCTAAGAACTCATAATGTACAAACAATCTTTCTGTTCAAATGCACAAAATAGAAATTGGAAGTTATAAAGGCAGTTGAGATAAATAACCCAGGAGACTTCTAAAAGCTTTGTAGAAGATACGTCCTCTTTGCAGTAGAATCTCGAGAATAAAACACTGCTAGAATCTTCAAGAGATATTTTATTTCACTTATATTTACAAATAAGTTAAAGAGTTTACGAGTACTCTGTTGGTCCTTATGCTCCTAGCACTTTCTAAATTCCTCTATGGCTGATTTGGATTTGTTGGGGTCTAAATTTCTCGTGTACCACCCTAGAGATGAATTAGAGTTTCACTAAGTAAAGCACTTAATCATTTGGAAATGATTGCTCTAGGTTTTCCTATGTCTGTTCAATTGCACACCTTACTTTCAATGGATAGTAGATAGACTAATAGTTCCAAGGTGCTTATAGATGATGGCTAGCTATGGATAGGTAAGAAAATCATTGGATTGCCTCTCTTATGCAATGTTTGTCTTCTGAAGAGTTTGTACACAAGGTTAGTGGTAGCTTGGTGTCCAATAGTCAACTTTACATTTCCAACCCTTTGGTACCTCGACAACCCTAAATTGCACTTAGGTGATTGCTCTACTTAGAGATGTCGCTTGGTTGCAACTATGCTATTTTTTTATAAAGTTTGCAAAGTTTTTGGTTCTCTTGTGATTGCTAAAGACTTGAAATGAATAGTGGATTATTATGCTTCTATTTTGAGCAAATTTTGGGTTAAATTTAAGCTTATGACTGATCTTCAACGTTCCCTTTATTCGTATCCTATGAGAACTCCTAAGTTTGCAAATATTCGATGGCTTTAGTCCTTGACTTCCCTAAACGATGGTTCGCAAGCTCAATACCTCACCAAGCTTCCCTCTAGTTTAATCTTTGATTGTTCCATGCACATAGTGACTTCACATGCCCTCCCAGAGCTGATTTGTGTAATTTAGCAATTTCTCTGATTGCTGATTTGTGTAATTTAGCAATTTCTCTGCCATAGCAATCAGATGGATGCAAATGAGTGAGTTTTTGAAGTTTTTGGGTTCTTTTGCTTGGCTCTTGGTTGGGCATAACAGTTTAGGCTTCAATGTGCTCAATTTCCACTTGTATTTTGATTTTTGCAACTAATCAATATTCTATAATGGATGATCTATTACAAACAACACCAATAATTAATCTTAAAACATAAAAAATTTAACTCTATATTGTGGTTATTATTATTAATGATTCTCCAAATTTAGTAAACGATATTATGCATGAGTATCATGTATTCTTGTACACACAATCATGTATAGAAGACCTCTATGTGTGCTCATGCAAACATTTTGGTCGTGCATCTCATGTCATGCATACAAATAAGAGAAGCATGTAATATAGAATCTTGTTGATGCATATGTATAAAAAAAATCATGCCAAGGCTATCTTTCCATGATCACTAGAGACATGCACATATGAATGAGCCTAATTGTCCATGAAATATTCCATTAATATTTTTTATATAATAGGATCCATGCAAGTAGGATGCAACCTTTACTAGTAATCATGATTCTCCCTTCAAGTATCCACATCCCATCTTTGCATGTGCTACTTATGGAAAAGAAACGAGGAAACAAATTAGGGATTCAAATGGCACACGTTATGATTACTTCCCAAATTTTATTTGACACTAAAAGCATTTCTTCATATTTCAACATGCTTGGATCCTTGGTTTATTGAATTTGTGAAGAAGATGGATGAGTTTAGAGAAAGTTAGGGCCCTTTATAGGTCCTATGCTCTTTGTGAAGGTTACGTTTAAACTTATTATTAAAAGAAATCCACTATATATATATATATATATATATATATATATATATATATATATATAGTGGGTCTCTCTCTCTCTCTCTATATATATATATATATAGTCTCAGTCATCATTCTCTCGAAGAAATCCTAAAAATTTCAAAAGATGATGACTAATTTCAAGGGTAAGAAAGTTAGATGGAAGCTTAAGTTTTGAAGTATCTAACATCCACTAATAAAAACGAAATAAATTCCATGCTCACGTGTCTTATCTTGCAAAAATGACTATGGGCGAATGCTAAAACTAGAATTTTGTAACTTGGAGGGGAGGGAGTTGGTGCACATGATAAATGAAGCAAGAAGATTTGGGACACCTCTTCTACTCTAGTTACCTTAGAAATATTCATAAAGGTTGAGGAATCACATTTCTTATAATGGAACCAAGACCTCATGAAAAAAATAGCCACGATAAGCAAGGGGATTATTTTCTGAAACCTTGAATGGAATTAGAGGTGAGACACTATGGAGAGAATGGCCATAGAGAAACTCGAGTAGATTTGACAATAACGATAACTAAGATTTTTCTTAGAGTGGATGAAGAAAATTCATCCATTCTAAGAAAAATGCTAGTTATTGCTAGTATGATAGTAAAAAGCTTCAATTATCAAGCTTCGATTTGAAGCTAAAAAAATGTGTCCTACTTTTGAAGATAGAGTGAAGGTTGCATGGACTCTCCACACTTCTGTCGATGGGATCAAGAGACTTGTGATCTTCTTCAGAATTTTTGCTTGTTGTTTTATACTTGTACAACTTTTCTCAAAACCTACACTAATTCAAAAGATTACCAACCCCTTTGAAGAAGGTTGTTAAAATCTTCAAATTCTTGGGCCAAATGATGTTGGGACTTATGTTTGACATGAAGCCAATTATATTTTATTTCTAGAATTAGTGTTGCTATCCATTCTCCCTCGTGAGAGAAATGTTTTTTTCCAACAAAAGCTTCATCTATATCAAGAAAAGATATAATACAAAAGAAATGGGCAAAGTCATAGAATAGGTTAACAAGACGCTCATCTCCTTCATGGAGGATCCACTTTCTTTTGAGGTTGTCACCTTTGAATACAAAAATCATGGAGTGTCTATAGAGAGGTTTACTCTTATGGTTTTCCGTTCTTCTTCCTATCGTGTCTAAAGATTGCTAGAAGATCTTTCTATTCGTCTGTTCCACATGGGCTCCCCCTGATATGTGAGATATAATTAAAAGCATGACGTAATTTACTGCAAACTAGAAACTTTGTCGATAATTGGCATCTGCAACTGCCATTAGTATAATACGTCTCCCTGTACATCCAGTTCGAGGTGGTGCTAGGCCAAGAAGCTGCCTTTTTTTGCGAGCTTGATAGACATGGTCAGGGAACGGACTAGCACGTCTAGCAGTGGTGAGGATGATAGTTCCACCTCATCCTCTTCGTCGGAGGGGACATCTACCTCTTTCTCTTCGTCGTGCTCGTCTGCTTCGTCGTCCGCTTCTACCAGCGACAGCGTGATTGATGCGAGAGTTGATGACCATAAGAGATCTCGCAAGCGTTCACTCTCCTCCAGGAAGAGCCGCCGGAGCTCCAAAAGGTGTCCTTTTCTTCATGGCACTTCAAATTTATTGCGATTTTCACGTGTTAAAGAATAATGGATGTACTCTCGAATCTTGTGGACCTATTGAATCTATGCACGTGTGAATACAGGAGAAAAGAGTAAGGCCCCAATTTTATCATCGTTGTTTGAATTATGAAGTTTTGTGTGTACAGAAAGTGGAATGTGCTTTAATCTTTTGATGGATGCATTAAAAGACTTTGATCATTTCACGATGCTGTTGTCGTTCACTCTTGACCCCTCTAAGCACGTTTACGGCTCATACATTGGTGTTTTTGTTGAATACGGATATACTCAAGAATGAAAATAAGGTGTAACTCTCTTTACCCTTCATAATGGACTTTTTATTATGCAGGTAAACATCATTTCCATGTTTATTCAAAGCATCTGTTCTGAATTTCTATCCTATCTTCACATAGCATACACAGAGGGAACTATTTTCAATAGCATTTTTTCTTGTAAACAGTCGCAATGGGAGTGAACACATGTGAATTGACTTGATAAATACATGATAAGTATAATGATTGTTTGGGATGTCTATTCGATTTAGACTATTTTCATATGGTCAACTTATTCATTGATGGATGTTTTTACTTTTATCAGCTCACTTGTATACGTATAATGGTCAATTAAAGTACTCATCTCCTTGTTAGTGCTTTTATTCATTTATTTCCTTTTGGGAGAGTCTACTCCCTCGCACTTGGTATACTTCCTTTACAATAGCTATCATCATTACTTTCCTTCCATTTAATTTAGCACATTGAAGTAAGGGCTGCACTTGATTCAAGTATAGTCTTTGCTACGTTTGTGAAGTTTTTGGGTGAGCATTCTAAGATAAATAGGGGCACGTGAAACTTTTGGATTGTGGGTTGTGTGTATTTGTATCTGTGTAAATAATTAAAGGAAGGTAGTATCAATGATAAAAGATTTGGAAAGAGACGTAGAGGCCCATGATTGTGGAAATGTATGGATTTGTGTTGTTATATGTTGGAAGTGAGGTAGGTCCACTATACAAATCACAAGATCTATAACTCACTAGAAACCAAATGAGATAGGTGAGAGAAGATAGAGAATAAACAAGCGGCAAGGGATGTAAGTGCTACTCTAAGTAACTTGGAATAATGATGGAATGACTATACAACATGTGTATGTACAAAAATAATGTATAGACTCAAAATTGAATGGTTTTAGATACAAATATGAGAGAATTGTCCTTAAAGTTGAATCAATAATGTGTGTGTGCTTGAAAGTGATGATAAATAGAGTTGTACAGGAAATATACAGCCTATGCATTGTGTGTATGTGTGAAAATCTGCGGCAAAACTTGAATATACTTATCCTCTGATGTAGGCATCTGCAAGAAATCTACTTGAAGTGGAACGCTGTAATAACCAGGTACAACAACAAAGAGAAGTGGAACCAAGAATATGCAGCAACTTATAAAGAAACAGCTGTCCACACACTTGGGAGTGTGTAGAAAAAGATGGAGCACCAAAACACTACAAAGCAGCAACCAATCAACCTGTAACAGCACCACCAGCAATAACTCAATAGACTATGAGTGGATGACATGTTATATTGTGCCGAAAGCACTCTTTATATAGTAATTTGCTGCCCCAATAAAGCTCTTGTGCCAACTTTTACAAAAAGCCAGATTTGGCTTTGTTTTTCTCTTGCATGAGCTTTTAGAAGCTTTATTTTCCTGATGTAGAATAATTAAAGCACTCGATGTGGCCGCGTATGTTCTTAGCCTTTAGATAAAGGGCTTTTCCCAAGTTTAGTAAGATTGTGACTTGTGGCATTAATAAAAAGCATGTGAAAATAAAAAAACTAGTGTTTTAATTAATGGCTAAGTATTATATACCATTAGATAGCTCTTGATGAGTACTTTAAGATTATCCATTAAAAATTTTGACCGATTTTGATCATTACCCTTTTTGGGAAATGATGACCAAATTTAAGGTTTGCTTGAAATTAGGGTTATATTCTTGCAATGTGGCATTATTTCCAACAATCCCCCCCCAATGTCATATTGGGGTAAGATTTAGTAATCTACATAACTTGCGATGTTTTTTCTTTGATAATGCCTTTGTAAAAATATCTTCCACATTCTCACTTGTAGGATCATAAATAAGCTCAATGTGTTTCTTTGCTACCTGTGCAGTATATAATGCTAGTGAACCTCAATATGTTTTGTCCTTGCATGATGAACAAGATTCTTTGCAATAGCTATAGTTCTTTGATTGTCTGAAAATATGTGCATAGGTAAGTGAACATAAACATCAAGATAACTTAAAATCTTTCATAACCATTGGCAAAATAGCTTAGTGTAGCTGTCAAGGTTTCTCTATTTATGCTTCACTCAAAAACGTAGCTTCCATTGGTCTTAGAATGCCATGAAATCAAGCATTTTAAGAAACAATATCCACTTGATGATCTCCTTTAGTCTTTATCACCCTATGTTACATCCCCAACATTAAAGGACATTTGGATGGGCGCTTGTAGTTAAAAGTGTCTGGTCAACTATGAATCAACCGCCCAATGTGGACTGGTCCACCTCCTCATTTGAGCCTATTAATAGGACCCATGGGCTCATTTGTAGGAGATTCTTTGTATGAGGCACTTGGACTCTTGGTTGTTTGGCAGAGCCTCGTCATCCGTATTGGTTGGGGACAGGGAGTATGGGACAGGGGTTCCTTGAAGGTGTTTGCTTGCTTGGTTGAAGGCCTCCATGCTCGGGGGTGAGCTCGTATTGGCTCTACGGCTGGGAGGTGATTCTGATTTCCGCCTTTTCTTTTGTTTGTGAATATGGCTTGTGACTTGACTTGTCCAACAGGGATGATCCTAGAGGATCTAACATTGGTATTAGAGAAGCTCTCTTCTCGTATAGAAAAGCTCTCTTCTCATATGGAAAAGGAAGGACAACATGCACAAAACCATTAAATCTCATGGAGCCGTGAGGGTTCAGCTTGACATTCTTCTCACCCTCTTGCATGGGGTGGTATGGGACGCGTCCTGCAGGAGGGGAGCACATGCAAGCGATGGTTGGAGAACACATGTAAGTCATGCTCTCTCTGTGTTTTCCATGTAGGTCGACAGCTTTTCCATGTAGGTAGGTGGCTGGATGACTAGCACTCTCCAACAACACCCTTGCTTGAAGCCATGGCTGCATCTTTTTCTCTACTGCAAGGAAGGAAAGGGAGCAACATGGACTTTCCTTGGGTATGGCTGGGTAGAGAAAAGTGGTGCTGTGAGGGAACAACTACCGCTAATAGCTTGTGTGGTAAGAGAATCATGGCCTGGGTCAGCTGCAACAGTAATAGGCTGTTTTTTCCATCCATTTAGGCCCTCCAAACGAGGGTGGTGGCTGTTTGCAGTCCTACCACCTCTTGTTTGAGGAGGGCACATTGTTGGAAAAATTAAATTTTCATGTGTTTATGGTGGGTAGGGTAGAGTAAGGTCTGCCGCTAGTTCCTTTTTATGGTCGGATACCCCTTATGGGTTTGGATGTGCAGAGACCAGGGTATAGGAACTTGGCGACAAGGGCTGGATGCCCCTTGTGTCAAGTACTCAGGGGGAGCAGAAGGGTGATGCCTATAAGTAGGCGGCCACTCATGAGTTCTTGTTCAAAAGGGATGCAAAGCACTTATCCCCTATATGTAAGGGGTGCGCCATGGGCAGTTGCTCTTGGTTTTCCTCCAACATGTTGGGCACAGGCATTCCATGCCTTTTCTTGCGATAAAAATTCCCATTAGTAGTTGAGAGATGCTGTAAGCTTCTGTTTCATGGCTGCAGAACCCTAACCTCTTGTGCCAGGCCTCCTTGAGCCACAAGGCAAGCCCAAATGGATGGTCCACTCGGATTGAGACACATGGCAGCCACGTGGCATCTCTACAATCATATAGACTGTGATATTGGGTGCATGCATTTATGGCTACACGTTTTTAATGGCTCACTTGTGGGTCATGTGTAAGAAGAATTGGAAAATTTTATGAAATTTTTCCATCTCAATTACGAAGTGGCTTGGAATTAGTAGAGGTGGGAGGATATTAGGTAAGAGTTATTATCAGTGGAAAAGAAATACCTTTCTCTTATGATCTTGGCATGGCACTTGTTTTCAAGGATTGCATAAAGAGAGAGAGGGCTTTACATCTCACACGTGAGCCTCTATGTCTCCACTCTCAGCCATTCCATCTTCTCCTCGTCATGGAGAAGATTTCACAAGCCATTATTTTGCAGCCATTAGTGTTAGCCAATTCGGTCCAAACAATGGAATGTATGACGACTTCCATACCCTAAAGACACGTTGAGGCTACATCTCGGAAGGAGTCTTCTTATTGAGCACTTCCACCACATCGAGGTTTTTACCTTGATGCAAAGATCAAAAGGTGAGGATATTCGTATTTTTGACTCCATGTGATCAGCCATGACAAAAATTCATGGTCAGGTAGGATCTTTTGTCTAGGATTTGAGCATAGCCATGGTGTGTTTGAGATGAAGGGTATGAGTACAATGTACAGTTAGTTTCCTCTTTGATTGGGAAGTGGGAGGGAGAGACCCTGGATGCTCACAAGATTTTGAGGATCTTGGGCATTGAACCAAATCCTCGAGGATCTTTTGGATTCTGTAGTTGTTCGGTGGAATGGGGAGGTTGGAGAGAGTACTTCTTTGAAGTGCTCTGTAGGGCCATTGGGTGTGACTTCCATCATGAGAGGGATTGATCAAGGCATGGCCTTGGCAATTCGAGGAAATCGTTGGGGAGGATTTTGCCTACCAAGGATTTTGACTTCGTGGAGGGGATTTCCACTTGTGACTACAGCTAGATATGGCAAGGGTCATGCCTTGCAAGGACTTGAGCCTTCATAGAG
>CM035412.1:191734167-191736667 GCA_020310875.1 Ceratopteris richardii
CTTTTCTTTATCAACTTAACTCGTATCTTTCTATGGCAGATTTGGAGCATATCATCATTTTGTACACCTTGTGAGCATACATTGCTATGAAAAACCCTAATTATGTCTTTGCAAGAGCATCTTGAGTATTTCAGCAATCTAATTTGACTATATATGTATTGCTCTTGGTATGTACATTGGTATTTTGAGTGCATTCAAATAATTTTTGCGTAGCATGCTTAGATATCGAGTGTTGTTCTTGATTTTGAACTTGGGTTTCTTATGAGCATACTTGGGTTTCTTGTGACTTTGGAAGAGCATCTTGAGTGTTTCAGCAGTCTAGTTTGACTTGCTTGTGTATTTGTAAGTATTGAGATAACTTATTGTATCATTGACCTAGCTCATAGGGTTTGTTGTCAAGTACTTTGTGTACAATCTTATTTTGTTTAGAGCTTTAGAATTCTAATCTACCCAAATCATGGGTAATTGTGATCAATCCAGTATTTTGCATGTTCTAGGGTAGCTCTAATTATCCGGTTTGAAGTTTTATGCTCAAGAATCTTTTGATAGCAAGAGATTTGTGCGACATTGTGAGAGGTGATTTGCCACATCCTTAAGGACCTAGACAAACATCAATAGAGGTAGAAGACATGGAACAATTAGAGATGAAATTGATGAAGCTCAAGCATATGCTTCTACTGAGCCATAAACCCAACCTAGGAATCCTCTTGGTATTGGACCTTCTTCTCAAGATTAGAAAAAGTGGGATATTGGAGATGCACTCATATCTCGTTTTATGAAGATGTACCATGAATTATCACATGGGGAATATGTAGTCTAATCACATGGGGAATATGCAGTCTTCCATGGGGTGCTCGAGGTACACAATAGAAAGAGACTCCATCCTCAGAAGATGGATCTCGCCTAGAACAATAGAAATGTGCCTCAAGGGCTGGCCAAGGTCATATGGTACTCGCCAGTATTGACGGGTCACCCAAGGAAGGTGGGAAGGTGAGGGATGGTTACCCAAGAGTAGTTGTAGGGATTTGTGCTGCAAAAAGAAGGCATTAAGAATATTACGATTTTCTAAGAGATAAATACATACAAGGAGACATTGTAGTGGTTATTACTATGAAACAACGAGCACATTCATAGTAGCAAGAATTTTGGTTAGTTTTAGATAAAATCAACCTAGTCAAACCAAGGTCAGAGATGGTCAAAATTGGACAAAATATGCAGAGTTTCTTTATTACATATATGAAAAGAGAATCTCAAGAGCTATCAATGGTATGTAACATGTTAGATTTGGAGGTGATTTGACGGCTCTAAAAGAAACCCTAATTTCATGTCAAAAGTCAAATAGGATCAGAAAAGCCAAATCAAGTATGCCACATGTCAAAATCTAAATCATTTGATCCAATGGAGCATATTAATTAGAAAAAATAATAAAAAATCAAGAAGAAATCTCAAAAAAGTAGTTTTTGCAATTTTCAAAAGAAATCACAGAACTGTTTGTTTCAGGCTTTTTTACTAGATTTTTTGCTTTTGCTTTATTTGGGACTAAAAAACTATACAAACAGGACCCATCAACACCATTTTCTACACCTTGTAGCATACCATCTCTCAAGCTCTATTCTAGGGTTTTGGAGAACACTTTTGTAAACTTTTTTTTTTGGTAATATTGAGTATTTTTGTGGAGCTATTTGTCTCCTTTGCCAATCTCGTGCCCCCTGTCTCACACACACACACACACACACACACACACACACACACACACACACACACACACACACACACACACACACACACACACACACACACACAACCCCCCCCCCCCCCCGCGGGGGGTCTTTTCCCTTCCCTTCCTTTTTTTCTTTTCCTTCCATAGTAACGATGAATGGGGTTGATGATCGCTGATCCAATAGTTATTTTGATGCTTCTATTTCTGGATATCAAAACGTGATTAAGGTTGCAGGCTTCTGTTTCAACCATTTGTTTCAGGAATATACAAATAAAATTATGGACAGTAATTTTTGTAATTAAAATTCTATCTTATTCGTTGCAGGTAACGATGAATGCCCAAGAACAGCAAAGGGCACTAATAAGACACAATGCAGAATTAGCCAAGGTGATCTCTACCTCGGGAATGACATTCGCCATGCTGAGATAGTAAATGTTGTTTTATGCCTATTTTGAAACGCTTATGTCTGCAGTAGGTATTTCATGCTAAAGTTCTGGACTACTCTTTGGACGTAAACATCCTGCATTTTCTTGTATATGCAATCACAGATCAACTGAGATAATCCTTATGCATGGTAGAGCCTACGCTAATCGTTAGCGACCAGATGTATGGTAGAGCATTTATTAATCCAAATATATAGTAGAGCAAATATCAATCCTTAATGGCCAGACGTTTTTTATTTTTTTGGGCAAGATTTGAGTCTCCTCATTTTTATCACTGAATCGATATGCATAGGTAAATTCTCTCTTTAATTCCTATTTCTGGATTCAGAAAAATTTC
>CM035412.1:191741667-191744167 GCA_020310875.1 Ceratopteris richardii
CCTTCACATGTAAGAGGGTATAATGCTTCTCCTCCTTAATCATCAACCCACTCAAATGTCCCCGAAACATCACAAGATTCCCAATCACATTTTCAAGCATCAAATACACCAAATATTTCACAATCACCAACGGTGAGAACTTCTACATATCAAAGGCAAGGTGAATTAGGAGATGCTCTGGGGCATACGAGGACATCTCTCACATGGCTCAAGGAGAAGCAAAAGATCGCGGATTCGGAGATCACAAAATTGGTAATTCTAGAAAATTTATCTTTTAATCTTTTGAATTCAAAGCAATGGAAGGCTACTGTGAAGGCAATCTCGGAGGTGGGGCCATGTCAAGGATGGATGGGGCCTTCTTATTCAGATTTAAGAAGAAGAAAAATTGATGAAGAGAAGAAGAAAATTGATCTCTCTCTTCTTCCTATGAGAGATTAATGGTCTAGATATGGATGCACGATCCTCTCCGATGGATGGAGAGATAGAAAGAATAGGAGCATGATTAACATTCTTGTATCATGCCCAATTGGTACATTTTTTCTACGTGCGGTAGAGGTGGGCAAAAAAGGCAAGAAGACCACCGGAGCTTTCATATATCGGCACATCAAGAAAGCAATAGAGGAGGTGAAATCTTTAATTTTATTTGTTATTTTTAGAATTTTTATTTTTCAGTTTTTTTCATCAATGATCATTGGTAATATATATATGCATAGGTGGGAGTGGAAAATGTTGTGCAAGTTGTAACCGACAATGCGAGCAATCGTCGGCATATGGGAAAGCTCTTAGAGGAAGAATATAAGCATATTGTATGGACTCCTTGTGCTACACATTGCCTTGATCTATTGATGGAGGATATAGGTAATTCTATTTTTTTATGTAAAGTTTTTAAAATCTATCATGCTTCATGAATCATGTAGATCTAGTATCCACATGTGCACATGCATGCACACGTGCATGTGCATGTGCATGTGCATGTGCATGTGCATGTGCATGTGCATGTGCATGTGCATGTGCATGTGCATGTGCATGTGCATGTGCATGTGCATGTGCATGTGCATGTGCATGTGCATGTGCATGTGCATGTGGCATGTGCATGTGGCATGGCATGTGCATGTGGCATGTGTCAATATGTTTCTGGCTTTCATGAATCATTTTCATGATGTATGTGTGGATGTTTCTATTTGCAGAGAAGCTTTCATGGGTAAAGGCTTGCACAAAAAAAGCCTCTAGCATGGTGACATTTTTCACACAGAAAGGGAAAGCGTTATCCATGTTTAGAGAGCATAGTAAACTTGAAATCAAAAAGCCTGCTACCACTCGCTTTGCATATATGTGGATTGTGCTTTCACGCCTTCTTGAGGTCAGAATCCCTCTTAGACAGACAGTGGTCTCTCCTCTATGGAATGATTGGGATGAGAGCTCATTTGGAGGAATCAAAGAGCATGCAGAGGCTATGCTTGGATGAGGAGTTTTGGGAGAATGTGAAAGCTGTCTTAAATATTTTGACACCTATTTATAGAGTTTTACGCATGACAGATTGTGAGGGTGCCACATTGGGGCTCTTCACCCACTTTATCTACATATGCTATTAGGGTTCTCTCACAGGATTGCTCATCTGGAGCCTGTGAGAGAAACTTGAGTGCCTTTTCTCTTATTCATACAAAAGTAAGGAATAGACTTAGCCCTGAGCATATGGAGAAGTTGATTTACTGCCGTACTAACTTGAGGAAGTTGGAGAACATACCAAACATGGAGACATTGAAGCAAGTAAGTGTAATTTAATTTTTATATATAAATTATACATTATAAATTATAATGTATGAATTTTTAATGACTATCTGAAATTTCTTTCTATTTTAGGTTGATGTAGATACATTTTGGCCATTATTGAGCACCATGCCTCGCTCGGGAGATGAGATGCATGAGGATGATGAGGACTTCCTATTTGCTGAGCTTTATAGAGAGCTATCCTCTATAGATGTGAGGCAAACTCGGAGCCGTACCAGTACCAGTAGAGGCATCAGAGTGGTCCGTGGCCGTGGGAAGGGCTTGATCATTCAACGTGGAGAGTTCCACCAGTATGCATGGAGAGGAGGCCGGTACGAGCAGAGCACCCCTACATACGGCCAGATATATGAGGAGGACGATCTTACCTGCTCGACATCATTCCTCTCAGTTTGATGATGAGGGGAATATTCTTAGTCCCATAGAGAGTCCAGTGTCATCTACTTATGAGATGACATCAAAGGATTCTTTAGATGAGCCAGATGACTCCGATGATGACATTGAGTGATCATTGATGATCATGATTCACGATTCATATGTATTGTGATTTATGATTTATCATTACATTTATGACATTATGACATTATGACATTATGATAGTTGGCATTTGTTTTTATGATTGTGGTCCGTGGACATTAGTGATTATAATTAATTGATGACTCATGAGTTATGATTGATGATGATGATGTATTATAATTTGTGTGACTCAAGGCAT
>CM035412.1:191749167-191756667 GCA_020310875.1 Ceratopteris richardii
CTGTTGAGACTCTGAGTGTAGACATGTCCTCGATGGTGTGAAGCATCTCAGGGTCGTCAAAGTCGTAGATATCACACTTGTGGCTCTGAGTACGGGCATTGAAGTCTCCTACAAGGAAGACTTCGCCCATCCTGGTATACTCCATAATGGTGTCACTGAGGCAGTCATATGACGATTTGGTGTCTGGTCCCTCCCCCTCTGAGGGCTGCTCGGGGGAATGTGTGAAGCGCAAGCAGATGGGTGCAATATAGCAGATGGCGAAATACGCTCCTCTCTCCTCTGATAGTTGGAGGCGTATCCACATGAAACGTGCCTCTGGGTCTCTGGCTACCACCTTACCCTGTGCTGTAGCGATCGTCTATAGAGCACGGCTACTCCTGATCCTCGTGTGGTGTGCTATCGCATTTGACGGCGGTGAGCTGTCTTCCACATATAGCCGTCAATCTTCGGTAGGCTCCTCCCTGGGCTCTCGTGTGTCTCTGTCAAGAAGATCATGTCTCTATCCTCCATCACCTCCTCGAGGCGTTTGCAATTCCAGACTCCAATGTGCACCTCCTGCTTTGCTGTTTCATAGGCCGCGAATCCCTAGTCAATGGGTCGTCCATCGATGATGTACCTCCCGTCTGTATAGGGCACGATGTCCCTCCCGTCGGGCTTGGAGGACACGCGGCATGCATGCATGTCTGTGCACTACCTGCACTACCTGCATCCGTGTGAGGTCGTCATCCAAATAGATCGGGGTGCCCGACGTAGTGCGTAGTACCGCTCGTCGTCTAAGGAAGTGTCTCCTCCTGGCCTCATCCGAGAACCGAAGAATAAGTGCTCTGCTCCGTGTGGTGTCTTGTCTTGCTCTCCAGGCTCTGGTGAAAGGAAGAGGCTCATCTGCGCGGTATCCGAGTAGTGTGCACAAGCGACGCCCGTCCTGCTCTGGTGATCCGTCTGTCTCTGTGAGGCCGAAGTTGCGGACATTGAGCCTTCTGGCCTGTCGCATCCGCTCCTCCTCAATGGTGGTGTGTACTATATGGATCTCCTCATGGTGGTGGTTCTTCTTTACCTCCTGTCGAATGTTTTTTTTGACAGCTTAGACCCATCCATCTTTTTTAGTCTCAAGCTGGCTGTGAACCACCACTCTTTCTTGATAGTCGTCCGGATGTCCTTTAGCTGTGGGGCGATCTCCCCCTCCTCACGTATGCTGTCCAGTTTCGTCATCACATCAGTAAGCCCAGTGTGCAACTCCTCCTGATTCTGTGAGTGTTGCTTGCGGATAGCAAGAAGCTCCTCCCGGAGGGACTCATTTTCCTTCTCCAAGGCTGCAACCTTGGCTTCCAGGGCAACGACTCTGCGCGTAACCCTGTTTAGTCCAGAATCTCCTCCTTTCTTATGTTTCCCTATCAACTCTCGAAAGGTATGCTCTAAGGTGGCCAATTGTTCCTCTAACTTGGGAGCCATGAGAGAGAGAGAGAGAGAGAGAGAGAGAGAGAGAGAGAGAGAGAGAGAGAGAGAGAGAGAGAGAGAGAGAGAGAGAGAGAGAGAGAGAGAGAGAGAGAGAGAGAGAGAGAGAGAGAGAGAGAGAGAGAGAGAGAGAGAGAGAGAGAGAGAGAGATGCATTAATTGATTTTGACAGGGCAAATAAAAAACTTCGAACAGAGAAGAAGGTATAAGCTGAACTCCTTGTTTAAGATGACAATTTTATTCGTCATTATATTGGCATACCTTTTTGATGATATGATGTTTCATAGGAGCAAGCTGACCCTTCCTGCGATTGGATGGTTATATTGTTAGCTTTTCATCAGGAATAGGCATTTAACCCCGTTGAATGTACATATGGTTGCCTTATTACTCACCGAAATGGCACTATATATAAGTTGTTTTTTTTTTTAGTTTGTCAATTATTGAGGCATTTGTGTTGGAATGCAATTTGGAAAGGAGACTCTACCTGTAGATTACATAAATGTATTAGATATCCGTTGGATATGTGAGGATTGAAGTCATTTTTGTTACTGCGGACATTTAAAATGATTTCAATATCATATCACTCTTTGAAAATGTAGCTTAGAATGAATGAGCAACATGGGAATAGCAATAAATAAGACCAATATTATTGAGGTTGTAAGGAGTTGGTTCTCATGGATTAGACTTATTGTTTAGTTTAGTACGATCTTGTTCTTAACACTTGAATAAGATTTCAGATATGCTTCACAGCTTTATATAGCATAATACCAAGTTTATATTGCATGACTTATTTTGGAAAATCTTGATGTGATAACAGAAGTTAGAAAGGAGTGTGGCTGCTGGAAAGAGACTGGCGTCTTTGGAGCAGCGAGAATATGCCCGAATGGATGCATTTAGAGTAGCTGTATTATTCTACCTTTCTTTATCCTGGAAGTAGTTTTATAAGTTTACTTTGTTAATTTGCTATGTGTGAGACCGAGCATCCTTGTCCATTCCTGTCCGTTGTCATATTTCTTTCCATTAAATTTTGTTTTCCATTTAGGGAAGAATAAAAAAAGAATTTCAGACAATTTTTCCATGGTTATTCATCATGGGTGATCCAGTATTTGTGCATAGAATGCAGGAAGTGTGGGAAATAATATCTTGCTGTGTGGCCCTCATGTACCCTGGTTGAAGGAATTTGTAGTTTTTAATGTGAACTCTCAATCAGCATTTTGCAGTTGTGGCTTGTTCATGTGAAAGCCTCTTCCTTCTTCATTGTTTTGGAGGATACTCATGATCCCTGTGGGCTTGAAAATAATGCCTCCTGTCAGACTTTGTTTAAGTAGGGTGGGTTTAATATCCATTTATCATCTCTGTTCATAGCAGATGACATGTTAGGGTCCTTAGCCCTGTTGTATGTATTATTTTCCTCTTTGTTGAGTTCCTGTTGTCACTTGTTTGTTTCTGTCCATGTTTAGAAGGCATGGTCTGGCCATGTGTTTTGAGGGCATATTGTTGACTCTGCCCCACATTGTATCAGTTTTGATCAGAGATATCTGCACTCTGGGATCATTGTTCCACCAGATAGCCGAGATGATGCAACATAGTATGTATACCACCATCGTATTGGTGTTGTCATCTTGCTACATGCCATAGATGTGTGTGTGTTTTGCTTCTTGGGAAAACATAGGTTCTTTTAATTCATATATAAAGGAGAGTCAAATCCCCAAGAGATGTTCAAGAATAGCTTGAGAAGGCTCAAAGGATGATATTCACAACATGAAGTACATGATTTTGATGTGAGAAGGAAGTCTATCAGAGGATTCTAGGGTACAAATTCGTCTCAGTTTCCCAGTAATATCTTGAGGGGATAGTGTTCTCCCCTCAAAAGAGTAATACATTTTCTGGAATCCCAGGCATGCCAAAGGATCAAATATCTAAGCTGATCTAAAATCCCCATCATTCGAATGTGAATAAATACAAAATATAATAAAAAAGGTCTACTTTTTTGCATCGAGGTATATAAATATGAGCAGAGTTTTTGCCACAAACCCTTGACAAATCTGTAGCTTCAAAAAGATGTGTTGCATATGCTTAATTTTGAGTTTTTGAGTGAGGACATGGAAACGTAACTCTTGACAAATCTGTAGCTCCAAAAGATGTGTTGCATATGTTTAATTTTGAGTTTTTGAGTGAGGACATGGAAACGTATTCTGTGCTTGACTGTGGTGCTTCATGAACTGACCTATTTTCATGCAGTCCAATGTAACAATCCAGAACACACAATATTACAGGGGGGGTTATGCATATGCCATATGTTATTCACTCGTTGTATTTGTTAACTGTGAGATTCATCAATGCTTCATCTTTTATCTTTCAGTACAGCCCTCATTAATGTCTATGGGCTTTTTGCAAGCTTTAAATATAGCAATCATTTCTTAAAGCTATTCAGCAGATGCAGTGAGGTTGCAATCCATATGCCCATGAGAAGTACATGTGTTAAGGGGCAGCTTTATGAAAGAGCAGAAACATGCAATCTCCAGCCAATGCTGTTTATAAGATAGTGAAACATGGATTTTTGTACTAACTAGCCTGAAGGAGAGAGAGTTCTTTTGATCACTAAAACAATCACCAATGGTTCAAATTCTTGTTTCCACACAATATGAGATGGAGAGCCAAGTGAGACAGTCAGAGGTTCTTGGGAAAAAATAATGAGTAGTAGGGTCATTTTACTGCAAGGAAGTTGACAGTGATGTGTTGCTGATCATTCCATGATAATTCTATACATAATTTCTTTTCAGGTAGCACATACACTTCATTCTCAATGGTGTATGCAAGAAATTTTTATTCCAAGTATCCAAATCCTAGTCATGTGAAAAAGCACAATGTTGCAAACTAATGGAAGCTTGTTGTGATGGAAGATAGAGTCCAAAGAAGTTTTGTGGAGATGCGACACACAAATTTTTCATCTCATGGGTTCATGGATAGATTGTAGATTAGCTTGTTTAGTTATTTAGAAAAACCTCAAAATAGTTCTCTCAACAACTTTGCACTTTTCTATTTTTAACTATTTAAAAAAGTGGCACTAAGAGGGGAGCCATCATATAACCCATCCCTCTCACTTGTAAAGAAAGTTTAATCCTAATTCATTTGTAGGTTTTGCAACTGAATGAGAGAGCTCTTTTTCAACTCAAGCATTCTTCAGCTTTGTATGTTTCCATGTTCTTCACACACGCTTAAGACTTGTGGCTGAAGGATTTGCTTTGCTTGTCCTTCCCGTGCATGATCATTGTGTTTGCATGCTAATCTTGCTTTATTTTGCACTCATGTTGATTTAAGTGCTTGACATTGATTAGGGAAGAGATTAGTGGAGGTTTAACTTTAAGCCATCCATTACATCTGCTGTGTGCCACGGACTCCACCATATTTGGTCTTCTCCTTGGATCAACCATCTTATTAATGTGTGACCTTTTTGCTATAGCATATGAATACGTTTTCTGGCCTCATTGTCGGGAATGCTTTTCATTGGATTCTTGTGTGATAAGGAGCAAGGTACATAGAATTGTGAATGAGTTTGGCATGTAGCTCTTTGGAATTGTAAGATTGATGCTCATTTTAACTCTTAATCAAGGGTTGGAGGTGACTTTAAGGTAGTAGATAGGTGTGTGATAGTGTAGAAGCAATTTTGGAAGCATTGAGTGTTACATTTTCGGTCCTTTATATTGTTATGCCTTTGTTTTCAAAATTTTTCCTTTCTTTTCCTGTTTTTTCTGTGTTTGTGGTGGATTTGAGCTTATGGACAAAGTTACTTGCATCATTAAGCATATTGATAGGAGATTACAATAAAAAATTGAGGTCTTACTTTCATTTTTGTGGAATTTTAAAATGCAAGATACGTAACCATTGAATGCTTACACAAGAAAATGATTTTCTTTGGAAGCCACAACTATGCGGTTCCAAATTATAGCATGCCTTCTCCATTTGTGGTTCATTCATCTTTTGTGGTTCATTCATCTTTCCATTAATACAACTTATAGAGATGCTTTCGATACAAGCCACATATTATGCTTTGGCTTTTACTCATATCTAGTCAACTTGCTAAATCCATCAAGAAATCCACCTCATGACTATTGTTTTTGCCCACCTTGACCCATTGCTCAAAGAATAGTTAAGCTACATGTGCATGTTGAAAAGATGTATACGTAATCCAAATCAGATCCTTGTCACTTGAGGGGGTTAGTATCGTAGATACCTCAAAAGAAACTTTGAATGCCATGGACTATTACTTTGTTCTATTTGATCCATTGAGGATTTCAACATCAACATTGTTTTTGGAGCATGCCCTCATTTGACACTTGAAGGCCTTACAAGTTATTTTGACTCCTTTACATCATGAATGACATTATCAATTGTAAGCATTCTTGACAACTTGCCTATGAAGAGTGTAAATAGGGAAGTTGGTTCACATTACTCTTTTGTCTTGCCAACATCGATCCTTAAGAGTTCTGGAGTGTGAAGCTTGGAGAACAAGTCATGGAGAAGGCACTCCTACCAAGTAAGAAATTCCAGCTCTGGTCTTGTCTTCTTCTCTTGTCATGTATTCTTGTCATGATTGTACGGTTGACAATTTCATGTTCAACTATTGAAATATGCGATGATTTCATACTATTACTTATAATCTTGGACTCCATATCTTTTGAACCCTAGTAACAATAATCTTGGTAACATGTCAAATAATCTTGAATTCACATCTAAGGTCCCGGATTGTGTGATTATCTTGTAGCTATACCTATTATCTGGAGATCTAGTCATTTTAGAAGTATACCTGTTATCTCAGGTTGTGGGATTCCTTGCAGCTTTTGTCTTGTATCCCTTACATGGGTATCATCTATCCTTGTGTATTATTACGCATGATTGAGTTTATCATATTTTACTTGAAATTTGTATGCCCATGTGATATAATGTGCGGCGTGCCTCCAAAGCTCTATATGAGAAGACAAACTTTGTTTAATGATGTCATGAGTCACATAATATGAGCCTTGAATAATTCAAGATAACAACATAATAAGAGGTCTCTCCATTTGTATGCCCATAGGTATGAAGGTAGGCTAGGGACCTAGATAGAAGCAACCTATATGAGGAGGTGATCATTGTACAAAAGAGCCCACTCTTGGTATGGGGATCTTTCAACAGAGTGTTATCATATCAGCACTTTTCCTTGCTTGGGTCATCACCTTGTTCATGCATGATGCAAGAGTAGGTGACCTTATCTCAACTCTTTTAATGATTAATTTTACATGACCTTAACAATGCTTAAGAATGGATAAAGATGAGACTGCAATCCTATCGCGGAGTCAAACAATATCACGGGAGTTTAACATAATATTTATCTATGTATCCACAAACTTAGGTCTATTGCCACCCTCTCTCTTGGTGATGTTAATGATCTCATTAGTCAATTTCAAAGGTGTCAAATTTCAATAATAAAGGAAACCCTAGCTACCCCAAATTCGAATGGTATTGGTGAAGACGTTTGACAAATCACTTAGGCAACGGACTTGACAACGGACTTAACCTAAGATTTACTCATATAATGCATAAATACTACATGCCATCTTGTCTGGAACTTTTAGAATTTGGAGTATGTGAAAAAGTGCTTTTCTAGGGATCTTTTTTTTTTTTTTGGGGGGGGGGGGGAGAGAGGGGCAGAGTGGGGCTTTTTTTGGGGGGGGGGGGGGGGGGGGGGGGGAGGGAGGGGGGATGGAGGGAGGGAGGGAGGGGGGGGAGAGAGAGAGAGAGAGAGAGAGAGAGAGAGAGAGAGAGAGAGAGAGAGAGAGAGAGAGAGAGAGAGAGAGAGAGAGAGAGAGAGAGAGAGAGAGAGAGAGAGAGAGAGAGAGAGAGAGAGAGAGAGAGAGAGAGAGAGAGAGAGAGAGAGAGAGACTTTTTAACGTCTATTAGAGGCCAAAGTCGGCCTATGAGACAAAACATATACATTCGCATGATCTGATCCATTGTAATCACAAAAGGAAAATAAAATGTGAGTACAAAACAAAGTATAAAAGGAGG